>CABFVZ010001993.1:0-119274 GCA_902151445.1 Timema monikensis | reverse complement strand
ATTTATCTGATTACCAAACCCTTCCTTCACCTCTGACAAGACATCTTGTGAATGTGGGGAATGCCAGGCCTCCACCGTGGTTCGGATTCCACGTTAAACTGTAGGTCCTTCATTTCATCTCACAATCACCCTACCATTAAACATTAGCGTAAGTGCGTATAACCCGAATGGGTAGTAAGACGCGGTGCTAATAATAATAATATTTTGAAATATTAAACTGAATAAAATATTTTCATCAACAGCGCGTCTGCATCATTGTAAAAAAACTTGTTTATCATTATGTTCAATCATATGGTTTATATTCGTCAGCCGCCATTTTGTAGCTATGTTCGTTATAAGTTTTTGTGAAAGTGGTGTTAATATTTTTTAAGGAGAATAAAACTAAAAATAAACTTTGTGTCCGACCTCAAATAAATATATAAATAATATTGGCCTAAATTACTGTGGTTAACTATCACATTAATGTATCACCATCTGTTTTCATTACAGTGATCCAAAGTGATAGATGTCAGCTGTTGATGTAGTGATATGTTAGGGATTACTTCTAGTAACATTTCGAGCTGTCATCAAGGTAAACTTAGCTCGTGAATGCCCTATACGCAACAGGGTACTTAACTATCTGGAGAACCAACAAATTTGGCAGCGGTACTTCACCAGATATGGTCATTGAACAATCTGCTAATCAAGATTTCAAAGTGATGGGAGGTATTGTTCCAAGAGGGTTCACTCAGGATGTCCTGAGGTCTTTTGTTTTAATGTCACACATTACTAAAGCACTTGAAGATTTTTCAGGCATTACATTCTTTACATCTGAGCAACATGTAGATGCTCGGGAGACTGGTGTATAGAGAGACAACAGTGACATTACAAAGTTACAGAACTTGTTGGTATTGAATAATCAATTTTCTAATACAGCTACTGTTGGGACAGGCATGACAGGTACCAACTTGATAAACTGTCACGTGTCAAAGGAGATCGATGAGAAGATCATGGCTCAATTAGTTGGGGAAAAATTTGAAGATATAAAAATGAAAAGAAGCGATAATGTTCGATCCCTTGCTACAGTGAATTCCTCGGCCAAGGTAGATGAAAAAGTAATAGATATTGATCCAACAATACTTTATCAAAGAATGCTAGTTTGAAGGGACATGTCAGATGATCTTTCAGATTATTTCAAATATGTGAATGCCCCATGTCCTCTATCGGAGATGAGGAAGAACATAGACTCCAATCTGTTTGAAGAATTTACCTATGTTGATGAATATGTATTGACGAAAACAGATTGCTTCATCATCGATGGTGGTTATTTATTGCACGCAGTTAAATTGAATAAAAACAACATTCATACCTATGCTGGCGTGTGTATTTCATATGTACAGTATTTGACAGCTCAATATAAATACCGGAAAATAGTGGTGGTGTTTGATAGAAACGATGATCCAAACATCAAAACAATTGAACACCAACGCAGGTACAAACACTTCACCCCACAGTTTCACATAGATGAACTAACAGTTCCTATCCATTTCACAGAACAAAATACAGTTGATGCTAACACAATTTTTCTTCAAAGCAATGATACCGAGGTGAAACAGGCTGTTGGTGATGCAGATGTTCTCATTGTTAGAACAGCCATAGAGCAATCTGCCCACTTCCTGCCTACTATCGTCTCCCAAGGGTCTCCCTAGGCATTGATGTCCTGTTAATTATGATGGCACTTGCCTCACCAGAGAGACCTATATTGCTATTGAAGCCAAAAATAGGATGCGTCAAAAGAAACATATTTCATTCAAAAAACCTACAGCAGCAACACCTCAATGGGAAAGACTGCATTCTTTTGGCCCATTCAGTCGGTGGATGAAATACTACCAGCACAATCAATGGGAAAGGGAAAACACAGCTTTTTAGGTTGATAGAAACTGAAAATGCATTAATGGACTGCTTCAGAACATTCTCCGACTTGAATTCCACCCGGGATGAATTCAAAAGGGCAGGAAAGTGTCTGTTTGTATGGAGCAAAGGATGGTAACCTCGACCTAAAATCAGCGATCTCTCATGCGGCTCCAGGGAGTCAAACATGAACATCTAACTGGGGGCGAGCCGCGCCAGAAGGGCAGCAACAAACCCACAAGTTGAGCACCCCTAAACAGGTGAACAACAATGCACTTCGGTTCACAAGAACAACTAACAGTTACCTAACTAGGTCTCAATAACGGGCCTTGAACAACCTAGATTCCTGAGACACACTCTAATGAAACTGCTGGTCTAAAGGATCAACTATAAAAACAAGAGATATGAAAGATACCTCATGACGTGTTCAACATGACTTTGATTAGCAAAACTTAACCTAATTATACATAATACAGTCGATAACTTTATAGTGACAAACACTCTTAACTTGTAAGAATATTTCTAACTGAATTACATGTCTCTGAACGTCGAGCCTCCGTCTCCTTCTAATGTAAATAAAACTTAATAGTTTACAACAACTTTTCTCGTTTGTCCGGTGAGTCTGACGGCACCATCATCGTGACCCCAATACCTTCTTGGTTGCTGTACTGTTTGAACGGAGACGAGAGACGTCAGTCATCAAATACAAGATTGTAACTTTGTTTGTGCCCAGCGAGCTCAGGTGTTTTATACAAGTTGAACTGACGAACCAGGGGTGTGGGGGAGTGTTAGATACACTTCTCGACGTTTGGTAGAGCACGAAGGTGCCTGTCAATGACGTACACACCCTCACGAGCCATGTTCAAATCCGCTCGATACACTCATTGGTCAAGTATAGAACGGAGTTGAATGGAGGTCAGTGCATGTCTGAGCAACTCTTCCCACGGAGCCATTCTCGCCAAGCAATGTTCCCGAGGCGTGATATGTAACAAATTATCTTATAAACATATATGATTAGATATCCATGTATATTTTATCATGTGAAGTCATTTTCTCTAGCTGGTGTAGTTTGTATCGACAAGGCATGCTAAGCCGGCTACATATTTAATATGTCAATTAAAAAACAATATATTTTTTTAAGGTTTAGTAGAATTTACAACATACAAATGAAATATTATTTCAAGCACATGTGATGGAAGATTAATTAGAAATAGAAAATAATTTAAAGTTACAAGTGGTTTGGCTCGAGGCTTAGCTCGCAGCGCCGTCCAGTGAGTTTTTAACCGAGCCTTTTAACATCTTTTGATGCTCGTTGAAATGCCGATATTCACTGGCTTGCTGGAAGCATTCTGACGAACCCATTTATCCAACACTAACGGGGCTTGGTTTACTGCTTTAGACTTCCAATAATTCATAGTGTTTATTAAAATAATTTGTTTTTGTTATTTTTTCTAATTCAAAATTCAGGGAAGGCTTCTATAACTTGGCATTAAACTTGAAATGATGACTAACAATAATGTTTTGGATAAGATTATTTATATTTAGATAATGCTAAATAAATAGTAAAAAAGTTAAAAAAGGGTTAGTGATTAGGATTATTTAAATGTTTTAGGATGATTCACCCTCTGATTATTGTAAAATGATATTAAAGAAGTAACACAAATATTAGTACTATTTGATGATTGTAAACAATAAAGACTGGTGCAATCTTTTTAACCAAAGGCATTTCTCTAGAGTAGGTAGTGTTTATTAGCAGATTTACACGTAAATAAAGGTTGATAAACTCCAGAAATGCTGGTTTTATTATAAATAATACCAAGTTCAGGCTTCTAAAAACTAACCTAATTCTATGTAGGTACAAAAAAAAGTAAAGTCGGTTAATGATATCAGGTGTTAATAATCCTCTCTGTCAACTCCCTACAAACATTGTATGTGTGCTGTAGTGTTAAGAGATGTCAGGTGTTCTAAGAGATGTCAGGTGTTAATAATCCTCTCTGTCAACTCCCTACAAACATTGTATGTGTGCTGTAGTGTTAAGAGATGTCAGGTGTTCTAAGAGATGTCAGGTGTTAATAATCCTCTCTGTCAACTCCCTACAAACATTGTATGTGTGCTGTAGTGTTAAGAGATGTCAGGTGTTCTAAGAGATGTCAGGTGTTAATAATCCTCTCTGTCAACTCCCTACAAACATTGTATGTGTGCTGTAGTGTTAAGAGATGTCAGGTGTTCTAAGAGATGTCAGGTGTTAATAATCCTCTCTGTCAACTCCCTACAAACATTGTATGTGTGCTGTAGTGTTAAGAGATGTCAGGTGTTCTAAGAGATGTCAGGTGTTAATAATCCTCTCTGTCAACTCCCTACAAACATTGTATGTGTGCTGTAGTGTTAAGAGATGTCAGGTGTTCTAAGAGATGTCAGGTGTTAATAATCCTCTCTGTCAACTCCCTACAAACATTGTATGTGTGCTGTAGTGTTAAGAGATGTCAGGTGTTCTAAGAGATGTCAGGTGTTAATAATCCTCTCTGTTAACTCCCTACAAACATTGTATGTGTGCTGTAGTGTTAAGAGATGTCAGGTGTTCTAAGAGATATCAGGTGTTAATAATCCTCTCTGTTAACTCCCTACAAACATTGTCTGTGTGCTGTAGTGTTAAGAGATGTCAGGTGTTCTAAGAGATATCAGGTGTTAATAATCCTCTCTGTCAACTCCCTACAAACATTGTCACACATGTTGTCTCCACAGACGCTGGCCCACACTCTCCAAGCTATGGGACAGGATGAGGGAATGTATCAGCAGTATATTCCTCTGGCTCTACATCTTGCAGAAGATCACTTCTTGTTACATCAGAGTAGAGATGTTCAGCTGCTGATTGCCTGCTGCATTGCTGATGTGCTCCGTGTTTATGCCCCTGAGGCACCCTACAAAGACCCTGAACAAGTCAAGGTACATCTTACTTTACCTCTACAAAAATAAGACTTGAAAAGAGAGATTGAAATTTATTGGCTATCATAAATATAATAATGACAATAGATTATGCAACAAATGATTAGTATCGGCAAATTGGCTGATTGAGCCAACCCTAACTTTGTTTATGCTATGCACCAAAATATCATAGTATACTTTCTAAACAAAGCTCATATTGCACAATTTAAGGTTACAAGTGTCTTAAGAAAAAGAACGCCAGTTGATAATGTATTCTAACAAATCATTAATATCTCTTTAGTACACATATTGCAACAAAAATCACCCCCTTCATTTAAGTTCTCTGAGTACATTTATGCTACTCTTGTATAAAATTTAACCTATTCAAAGTTTAATATTTGTGGTTTGAAAGCCATAATTAACCTAATATTTTAGAAATAAAATTAAACCTAAAAACAAATATAAAGTATTCTTACATGTAATTTGTCTTTAGGGTTTGAATTGTGTTGTTAAGTACCAAATATATTCTTTAATCACCAATATTAACAAGCTTGGTTAATAAATAATAAGGTTATTAATATTTTAAGTAATCACAATGCAAATTGAATCAACTCTTTTAGCAAGAAACACACTTGTTTGGGAATCTTTACTTGTTATATTTATTACTGCTTCTCAAATAATGTGTTTGATCAATGAATGAGATTTTGTTTTGTCTAATTTCTCTGTTCTAATAATTTCAGACAATTTTCTTGTTTCTGATCAAACAACTGTCAGGTCTAAAGGACCCAAAAGACCCTGCATTTAAGAGATATTTTTATCTCCTTGAGAACTTAGCCTATGTAAAGTCTTTCAACATGTGTTTTGAACTGGAGGACTGTCAGGAGATATTCTGTGCTCTTTTCTCACTCATGTTTAAAATTGTCAAGTAAGTTATCACTTTACAAATAGATATATATACATACATTCTAAACCACCACTATTATCATCATCATCATCATCATCAAATGTTTCCAGTCTGTCAGTTTAGTAAAATGCCTCAATCTTCCTCTATCCTTCCGCCATTCTTCTCCTAAAATTATGTTGGTTAGCCTGTCTAAAATCAATGTTGATCTTATTTATTGCAATACATATCTTACCAAACTTACCACATTTATATTAAAAAGCATTACTATTTCATAGTGTTTGCTATAAATATTATTTTAGTCATATTATTTTTAATTTTAATGTATGAGGATCAACTTTTATAAGCATTATAAATTATATTGAAATAAATTTCTCAAGAAGATAATGTCTGGCGATAGCACGTACAACGCACATGTGCAACTGCACATATAAATGGAACAGAAGGCATGTTTACACTAAGGAATAGTAAACGAAATACGAAAAACGTCATATTTCTAATGGTTTATGAATCTTACGTTTTCCTATAGGGTAAATTAAGTTACTGAAGCATATTTTGGGAAAATATTAGCTTATTAAAAGGTTATTTTTATTAACTTTTCATCAAGACCATGTAAAAACACAATACAATAATGTAAATTGATAATGAAGAAAGCCAATCTTAAAGGAAAATTAGGTTAGGCCTAGATATAAATATAAACAGTTCTCTATTTTTTTCTTACTCTTTTACACTTCCCACTCTTTCAAACTTTCACAGTTGCATAATGTTTTGAATTTTCAGAAATATTTATTTTTCATATGAAGATACATTAGTGAAAAAGTAATACCTCTGAAATTTCAAAACAATGTGCTAGTATTGAAGTTTTGAAGAAGTGGTGGGTGTAAAAGTGTTTGAAGTAATGAAGAGAGAAGTGTGTTTGTTCCAATCTAGACCTAACCTAACTATCCTTTCAGGGTTGCAATTACTTTACATCACTGTACAGTGTTTCTTCTACGCACTCTTAATGTACATTTACAAACCTTCATGCAATTATTCATTTTATTACTTTTTCATAATTGCTAGTGTAATTTTAATGTCCTTAAAGACATGAGTGTTGAAACCATTTTAATTATTCATTTTATTAGGCTCTATATATTTATTTGAGTGTTGTTCTTATTTTTGAATTTTTTTTAAAGTGTTATATCTAATTTAAGAACAGAGATTTTCTTTTACCTTTTTTTCCAAAAGTATTTACGTTTATAAAAATGAGTGTCATTCATATTTTAAGAACATGTGTTTTAGTATAGCCTATTTTTTAAATCTCAAATTATCAAGATGTGATATTTACATTTAAAATAAACAAATATATAACTTGCTCTTAACATTTTAAAATTATGAATATATTCGAACTAGACTTGAGCTCGGGTGCTTTTAGAAATGACTTGACTCGAGTTTGATTCAAATAAGAAAACCCAAGCCTGCAGACCCCTAGTACACACCTGTAGAACAACTCCTCATAGCAGGTCTCTTACACACCTGTAGAACAACTCCTCATAGCAGGTCTCTTACACACCTGTAGAACAACTCCTCATAGCAGGTCTCTTACACACCTGTAGAACAACTCCTCATAGCAGGTCTCTTACACACCTGTAGAACGACTCTCCATAGCAGGTCTCTTACACACCTGTAGAACAACTCTCCATAGCAGGTCTCTTACACACCTGTAGAACAATTCCTCATAGCAGGTCTCTTACACACCTGTAGAACGACTCCTCATAGCAGGTCTCTTACACACCTATAGAACAACTCGTCATAGCAGGTCTCTTACACACCTGTAGAACAACTCTCCATAGCAGGTCTCTTATCACACCTGTAGAACAACTCTCCATAGCAGGTCTCTTACACACCTATAGAACAACTCTCCATAGCAGGTCTCTTACACACCTGTAGAACCTCCTCCCTGCTGTCCTTTTTTTATTAAATCCTCTATACTTCTATATTGTTAGCCAACCATTACAAATACCTTGACGATGATTGAAAACAATTGTTAACATAACAGAAGCCCAATCTTTCGTTTACAGGAGACAAGAACAAACTGGTTCTTCCCAATATTGCTGCTAGGTGCTAAAGTAGGGGCATGTGGGAATCCTAAATTTGAGATTTTTTGAGCCAAGCGACTAATCTTAGACATTTTGGAAGAAGTTGGATATTGTTATTGCATTTTTAAATACTTAAACATATATTGAACAATTTTATTATTTGATAAATATTATATTATAGGAGAGGAATGAATTCAAGAAAATGTTAGGCCTTAATTTAAAACTCAATAAAAATAATCTATTTAATTAATTTGTTGCTTCTATTTATGTTTATTAGGATTACCTTTTCAGTGAACATCCTTTAGCCTTTGAGGGTTGCAGATTTGTATGTTGACAAACCAACTTATTATTTCACTAATATCACTTACAAACCATTTAAATTGTAGAGAAGACACAACACCTAGGGTTTTAAATGTAATATTGTCACACTTCAAAAGAAAGCACCAATTTCAATAAAAACTAGTGTTTCTTTTATTCCAGAAATCATAGCTTTGTATTCGAGTCATTTTGACATAATATAAATTAGTGTACATTCACTAGTTTGACAAAATCCTCACCAACATGGAACTAGTGTGAAAATACCCTTGAATGAGGTTTCTGTCTTTTTGACAAGCTCATCTGGCATTACGGTGGACTATTGCTTATATCACTAACAAAACAAAATGGTTAGAATAAGATAAGTTAGTGTGCACTCAACAAAAAAATAACCACCTTTATTACTTTTCAGTGACGAGCATTCAGGAAAAGTGAAAAGTTTTATGTTGGATGTTCTGTGCCCGCTTATAACTGAAGCTGACGTTGTATCCAATGAATTGTTGGATATAATCTTGATGAACATTGTAGAGCCCAACAAGTCGCAGCGCAAGAACGCTTACCTGCTAGCAAAGGAGCTGGTTGTCAAGTGTAGTGGTGTGCTCGAGTCATACATACAGGCTGTGAGTGATTTTCTTACATACACATCAACTTGACCATGGTGGACCATTTGTAGCTTAAGGTTTACATACTTTCAACCTATATTTTTACGAAAAGAGAAACATTCTGAGTTTTAAGAATAACAGAACATGTATGACTCGGTGTACGGATGTTGTTGAAGAGAAGGGAGTATACAAGGTTAGGAAAGTGTGGATAAAGTTAGTGAAGATGGATAAGTACAGAGTTGTTTTTTGAGCTATATTCACAGTTTTTTGCCTACCTGGTAAGGGAACAGCGTGATTAAGTGTGTATTTGTGCGTGTTTAAAACTCTAATGAAAATAGAAAAAAAAAAAATTCTTTATATTTTTCTTATAAGCTAGAAAATAAATTATAAGGGGCTTATTTATCATAATTTTCAAAAAGAATATAAGATATTATTGAGTACTTTTTACATTATTAGTTTAAAGCTTTAGTTCAATTCTCGGTTGGGTGAACTGCGGGTGGTTTTTCCTAAATGGTTTTCCACTCTCCCTCCACGTAAATGCGGGTTCACTTCCTCTAATTCAACCTTCCCAATTCCTAATCCATTAGCGTAATTATTACTTAAAGCGTATAACCCGAACGGGTAGTAAGACGCGGTGCTAAATATTATTATTTAGTTCAATTAATAAAACATTTATAGAAATATTAAAACTTATTTTAAAGCGATACTTGCACGCCATATTTAGTGGCAAGATTTGCTTGGACTTAGAGAATACAAAATCTTTTTGGTTCTAAAAAACATTTTACAGTTTGTTTTAGAGTACAGTTTTAATTCATTGAAGTGACATGATTTGTACTTGTGTGAATCCAAATGTGATATCAACCTGTACATGTTCTCTCTAGTAAATACGGTTTTAGGCGCATCTGTTAGTGAACCCAGGAGCAGGAATTTAATACTTTTCCAGTCATTAGCTCCTTTGACTTAATTTAAAGTGAACACAGTCATTTAACAAGTCTTAACAAGTAAATCTTTGGCCCTGAGTATTACAACCAAAGTCTTTTAGAGGTGTTTGGACATTAGCTGAAGCACAGCCAAGGTCAGGCTTTACCCAACCAACTCACTATGAGGAATACATCCAATTTTAAATTGGCTTCTTAGCAATCTCAGAAATTTAATGAGCTAGAATTTCTGATTGGCTTGTGATTGTGAATATCATATTTGCATATTAAGTTTTTATATCAAACCTTTAAAAAGTTTATTTTGATTCCTTTGGTGGTATGTGAGACAATTTACAAGCAATTCATAATTTTGTGAAAACTGAAAATTCGAGATAAAATTATGTGGAGAAAACATTGATATTAAATGACCTAAGTGTTTGTTTTTTAATTATTAAGTTACGTAGGATGTTTGAGCAAGCCACTTTAGTTAGATTGTAGTTGAGTGGTCCTATATTTGCAAATCCATTAGTGAGTAAATAAAATGTAAGATTTTCTTATCAAATTGAATGATCCCCTTCTTTGGTGAAATGGCCCCCTAGCAAATATTAATAAAGTTTCTTTGGTCAATTTTTAAAATCAGAAAATAGCGTTTTTATTTTAAGTATAAACTTTACTAAGAGTTTCCTTAACTCATATTGCCTGGACAGAAGGGTGACGTGAAATATGGTGGGATGTATCAAGGGTGTCATGAAATATGGGGGATGTATCAAGGGTGTCATGAAATATGGGGGATGTATCAAGGGTGTCATGAAATATGAGGGATGTATCAAGGGTGTCATGAAATATGGGGGATGTATCAAGGGTGTCATGAAATATAGTGGTTGTATCAAGGGTGTCATGAAATTGTAAGGTTACCTTTGGGGGAGCCATTGTCAGTGTTGTAAGATAGGATTCTTAGCGTTATTGGATTAACTTCTGGGAGTTGTGTGATTACCATCTCTTACAAGTTGGTGGCTGCTATTCTCGGAGTCCCTCGTTGCCTGGTTACTTGGTTTCTTACAAGTTGGTGGCTGCTATTCTCGGAGTCCCTCGGTTCCTGGCTACGAACTTTTATATCTCGAGTTCTTGTCTCACATTTCTATCGTTAGCTTAGGAATTATGATGATGTCTACTTTACCTTAAGCAGACTAAGTTGATTTTTAAAATTTAAATCGAATCATTATGATAGTAATTAATTTATTTGAACTTAGGATTTATTTGACTTAGAATTATTACGAATGTTTGTATACTTGGAAGAAGGTTCAGGAAAGGTGGATATAAACAAATAAAAGGAACAAACACAATATGGCCTTTACAATGAAAAGAAGAACACAGTTCACACTTTACACTGCTGCCACTGGACAAAGGTAGTGTGGTTGCCTCTTAAAGAAAATTGATCATAACCACACAATTCCTGACGAGTTCCGATAGAATGAAACCTAGGTCGGGGGAATGGGCGGTGACGATAGATTTTCTTCAAGAGGCAACCACTACCTTTGTCCAATGGCAGCAGTGTAAAGTGTGAACTGGGTTCTTTTCATTATAACATCCACATTGTGTTCATCCCTTTTATACGTTTATATCCACCTTTCCTTTACTGTCTTCCAAATATAATACAATTGCCTCGTAAAGAGAAAAGATGTTTTACTTAACACGTGTAGATGCGTTGAGTTTAACATTCTGAAACTATTCATAAATATGAAACATATTAAGGGTGGGGATTTTTGATTTGAATTATTATGAAACTAAAATTCTATATCATACAAAATATAGGGGATGCCATGTAATAATTTTTTTTTTTTACTTGTTCTATGTTGAAAAAAGAATTGTATTACACCTATTATTTTATATATCATTATACACTAAATATATACACAAGATGTTTTATTGCACAGCTGTTGAAATATTTGATTTGGTTCTGATAAATAATTTACTATCACAACATTTAGTTCATTTACTTTAAATTTTTATGTATGAATACTAGTTTGTAATGAAAATAACATCGCTGAAATGAGTTAATTGAACATAAATGAGTATTTTAGTTGTTTAATATTTCTTTTGGTGAAGTTTCAAAGTAATTGAAGTTGGAATTTTTTAAAAGTGATGTTAAAAGTTTATTTTATTTTATTTTAAAGCCAAATCAATGTTTTCATGTCATGATTTCAATGGCCCCCTAATATGAATGTTTGGTTTTGGACGAGACAGTTCTTCAACCATGTCCTAATCCTGGGTAAGGAAGACAAAGCCCTGGGTATCTGTGGTAAAGTGTATGACCTGATCTACGAGTTGAATCACATCTGCCCCAGCGTGCTACTGTCAGTACTTCCTCAATTAGAGGTGAAACTGAAGAGCTCTCAGGACCAAGAGAGACTTGGGGCAGTGGCCTTGTTGGCCAGGATGTTCAGCGAGAAGGACTCTCACCTGGCCCTTCACCACCAACAGCTCTGGAGGGCTTTTCTCGGCAGGTGTGTTACACGCCAATCACACTGGCCTGCATGTTAATTAGTAATAAAATGCTCAAAAACAAATTACTTCATGGGAAGGTTCCTTCGGCATTCTGAATATATATTTGAATACATTTCTAAATCCAAATCATAAATATTGGTCCTTAAAAAAGAGCATAAAATTAAAATGGTATATTCATCATATATGGTTCCGCCCTTATAATATATATTTTTTTTAATGTTTAAGTTGTAGCTGGTACATTTTTACCGACTCCCAGCCCTGGGGGTGAACAAAGTCCATGTTTTCACAAATCTGAATTAAATATATCAAATATTCTCAAATCCAACAATAATTTTGAATATTTTTTTGTTAGGGGTTTTATGTTTGAAAAAATATTATATTGTGTTTATTCATATAACTTAAATACATGAAAATTATTGATACAATGTTTCAATGAACCATTCAATTCACTTACCTCAGATTTGCTCGTATGGATATTAATTTGATTTGTATGTAGCAACTCAAAATGGCAGCAAATGGGTATAAATGAGCACTTGTTGTAAATATGTTTATTGGTGAATCTTCACAATTTTCAAAGCTAAATCAAATATAATTTTTTTGAAGTCAAATTTAAGTTTTTGATGCTTGATGCATTTTCTAAATTCACATTATATTTGAGTATTTTCACATATATGCAGGATTTATTGATGATTATGATTCTTGGATTCTGACCTTTAAAAGTGACAATTTTAGGTTCAAACAAGGTTGATAAGTTAAGTCAAGAGCTCCTATTACACACAATAAATAAAACCAGACCCAATTTGATTCATTTTATCAAATTTATAAAATCCTCCATTCACTTATTCTTTCCCACTATCAAGTATACCTATTATTTTTGAAATTAGCCTAACTAAGTTAATATAGGAAACTATATCAATGATAAAAAACCATGTGATCTTAAAAATTTTATTCAAGCCAAAAATAAAACAAAATCAAAATAACATGGCTTTCAATTATCATAAACAATAAGTAATAAATTTAACAAGCAATAAAAATGTATATACTTATTTTAATTTTTTGTTTATTTTAAATAATTTGAAAAATCATACCTGGGAATCAAACCCTGGACCTTTGTCTTAGCAAGCCAATGCCATACGATTGAGTGATCCAAGATTTTTCTCGTGTTATGTTATTTTTTATTTATACAATCCTAAACGTTGCAGGTTGTGTGAATTATCTGTTCTGTGTCTGGTTTGTTTTTGTAGGTTCAATGACATTACTGTGGCTATTCGTATAAAATGCGTGCAGTACTCGATGCATTTTCTGTTGAACCACCCTGAACTGCGAAAGGACATCACTGAGACACTAAAGTTGCGCCAACATGATGGCGAGGAAAATGTTAGATATGAGGTGGTAATGGCCATTGTTACTACCGCAAGAAGGGATTTTGAAGTTGTGTCGGACAGTGAAGATCTCTTGGAGTTTGTTAAAGAGAGGACACTAGATAAGAAGGTGTGTAACTTTGTTCTTTTTTTGATGTATGTGGCCGACATCCCAAACCCAACCCTGAAACCAACCCTCAGGAATATGTGGCAAATTTTATCTATTCCTGTAGGTCGGGCAGGATTGAACCTTTCCCTGGAAAGTTGGGCGGGAAACAAAACAAGGGGCTAGGCGCTCATGTTCTCTGAGTTACTGTTCAGCTCTTTTGTATACAGTCTTCTAGCAAACTTGTTGGCTGGGATGGGGAGGGGGTTATTTTACCACATCTTGTAGAGAGACAAATCAGTTATTTGCTAGGTTGATAGGATTTAGAGAAGGACAGAGATATAGATATTCTACTATATTTTGGGGTGTAGTAGTGAGAGGAAGGGGGAAGGAAGTAGCTTTCCAAGGTCAACCATTTATGAGGGATCAGCATGTTTGTTGTTGGTGAGCCAGACAGGGAGTAGAGTATAAGGGGTATTGAGGGGGGTCAAACCCAGAGAGAACATTTAAGAAAAGTAACTTTTAAGAGGTTTCTAACATTATGTTTTCTAGGATTTTTTGCGCTATGCAAATAATTAAATATAAAACACCATTTTCAAACAAAATTAACTAATAAAAATAATTTCCATAAAAATATAATAATAATAACTATTTTATTAATTGTATTCTTTGCTATTAATTCAAAATTTTGTTTTTATTTGATAAAAAATGCAATTTACACACACTTATATTTAATTTATTATGTTATTTTTTATTGTTTTTAGTTTTAGCAACGGTTCTTATTACTCGCTCCAGTTATATAGCTATGACATGTACTAATTATTCTAGTGTGTTAGGAATGAGGAAGATTGAATTTAGAGGTGTGCCCTCATTTGCGCTGATAGAGTAAGAAACAATTTATTATTATTATTATTATTATTATTATTATTATTATTATTATTATTATTATTATTATTATTAGCACCGCGTCTTACTACCCGTTCGGGTTATACGCACTTACGCTAATGTGTAATGGTAGGGTGATTGTGAGATGAAATGAAGGACCTACAGTTTAACGTGGAATCCGAACCACGGTGGAGGCCTGGCATTCCACACATTCACAAGATGTCTTGTCAGAGGTGTAGGAAGGGTTTGGAAATCAGATAAATCTGTGCCGGGACCGAGGATTGAACCCCGGCCGCCAGCACAGAAGTCTGACACCTTACCCCTAGACCACCAGGTCACCAAGAAGAAACAATTTAGGAATAACCACATTTAGTACACCTGGCCAAGATAAAACTAAATATCCCTGGCATCGGCAGTCTAGTTTATGCCTTAGATCATGTAGCCACCGAAGCTGGTTTTAATATTATAAATTTAACAAGTCTTATCCTATTAGTTTAGAAATCCATATATTTTAAATCTAAGATTATTCTAAAGAGTAATTTTAAAATTTCCCGTTCAGAATCCTGACATTTTGACTCATTTCCCATCTCGTTCACGTCTCGAAATAAAAGTCATTCTCGTCCATCCCTAATGTAAATTGAATTCACTTATCAAATTGACTAAGACATTTGCTAGGGGAAAATGTCAGAAAAGACCCAAATATAATCAACTACGATTGTTGGTTTCTTACAGGGATATGTATATTTAGGTAATTATAACATAACCCATTGCACACTGGTGACATCTTATCCTCATTTCTTACACCCATTACTGTTTCCAGCCTGTGACCTGGGTCAGTTTTTTTTATCAAAGACATATATTTTCCACTACCAGCTTGCTAGGCCTGTTGTAGCATCATATGCCTTATAATCTAGCTTAAGACTAGGACAGGCACAACGTCCAGTCCCCAGCCGTTAATTCATCACTGTGAAAGGGTAAACCAATATTTTCATCAATGATACATTTTCGGCCCCTCCAAAAATCGAACCTGGGACCCTTAACACAATAGACAGACTCATTACCAACTGGGCTAAATACAATTAATTTATGATAAAATATGGCACTGATCATTCATGTACAAAAATATATTTAGCATTTGCTCATGGAGGGCAATAATGTCTTGAGAGTTTCATTATTGTACTGCATATATACTTGCATAGTAGCTCTTTCAAATACAGAGCGACAGCTATAGCATGAGTGATTTGTCTGAGTTTATTTGCAGAGTATTTTTATCTTCTGATCTGCATACCATTGTATTGTTATAATGTCGAAACAAAGGAAGTGTCTTAATTTTCCTGACAATTTCTGACACGTTGCTGATAGGTTTACATTGAAAACTCTTGATCCTGAAGGAAACCTTTAATATTATTAAATGTGCATAATATTTGTATTTTGGTTGCAAATTGGGTGACCAAGACAGGAACTGAGCTTCACACATGTCCTTTATTAAATATACCACAGATCTAAGGATGTAGCCTTTTGGTGGCAAGAACCATGTAACCATGTTGATGATTGCTATTTCTGTATATCAGGGATGTCAAAAAAAAGTGAGCACAGTTTCAAATAACCAATCATATTATCTGCAATCAGGCCTCCTCCACACAGTGAAGATCTGCCAGTTCCTCCAAAACTTCTTGGTTCTTAGTTACAGCAATGGAAACTTCTTGAAGCTGGAACTAAATAGAATTGTATCAACAAAGCAAGGACACGTAATACAAGTATTTCACTATAAAGGACAGTGTAGGTAAAACCTTAGTGGTCTTATGAAAGAAAATGTCACCCTCAAATGTAGGCCGCAACCCAAATTTTCTATCACTTTCAGAGAGAGAAAAAAACAATATTTACAATTAAAATTAGATCACGTTGAAAAAAACAAAAACTAATTTTATAAAAGATGAGATCACTTATAAATAAAAACTATAGATTCACAAAAAATGTGATGAAACTAATTTTGGTTTGGTAATTAGATTCAGCAGCCATATTGTCTCGAATGTTGTAGACACAAATAAGTTATAAGCTAGTCACCATCAATCTATTTTTAATTAATTTTGCCTAGTTTAAATAGAAATTAGTAACTATCAAGGTTCACCTATGTTTAACTAATTTTGCCAAGTTTAAGCAGAGGTTAGTAACTATCAAGGTTCACCTATGTTTAATTAACTTTTCCAAGTCCAAGCGGAGGTTAATACCTATCAAGGTTCACCTATGTTTAATTAACTTTGCCAAGTTTAAGCGGCAATTAGTAACTCTTTTGATATAATATATTGATATAACCACATGCATATTACATAGGTACAACATTTTATGTGTATTATCTAAGAGTGCTCTTATGAGCCACACTAGAGTTTTATGAAGGCTTATTTTTAGGCCACTACGTTAGGCATTGAACAATTCTAGTGGATGATGGTTAATTATTGAGACATCAAAATTAAATTTGAAGCCATTTCTGCTGCATAATGGAAATCAGTTCTTCTAATTTATGCTCATGACTTGAATAAAAATATGAAAGCATATCGAAGTTTGTGAATGCAGTATAGTACCAAGACTACACTTGGTATGTCTGTGATGATCTTAAGGTTGTTATCTATCTGGGAGGTAGGTGCACTCTTTTTAAAGAGGCAGGGGAAAGAATGGTTGGGGGTGTGAAGTCACTGGGCATGAGGGTGTTTGAGGGGGGGAGGGCTGTGTGTCTTTGACCTTCAAGGAGTCTTAGGTGGAACGGAACTGCCATGATCTGAGGAATGGAAGGAGGATCAGGTATACTGATGATGTGGGCAGGTTGAGGTAATGGGTGGAGGGGGAAGAGAGTATTGGATGATGTCATCAGGCATGGATTCAGGGGGGAGGGGGCCAAAGGGTCGTTTGACCCCTCCTGTGAAAGTTATAAGATTAATACAAAAAACAAAATGAAAGTCAAAATCTTAGAATGAAAATACAACACAAATGAATTTGATACAGTTTTTAATATTTTTACGTGTAGACACCTCTTAAGCTGGGTCCACATGTGCATTATTCGTTCATGATTAATCAATGTTCGACATGACTTGCGCAAGAGTGAAAAAAATATTTGTTTTCATGTAAGAATATTTGTCGTGCATAGCGAGTAATGAACATTCCACATAGAGACGATAGACTACCACACATCAAAGAAGACTAATAATCGCCTGAGAGCTGTTCATCCACGAATACCGAATTTAGAGTATGTGAGGACAGCAGGAGCGGCGGAACTGTGGGGGACTCTGCTGTCCCTGGGAATAATTTACCCCTCCCTGGGATAAATACCCCCACCCTGAATACATTTCAAATACTCTGATATTATCGACTATGGAGCTAAAAGATGGCCTTAAATTAAACTTCAAATTACTTCTAGATGTGATTGTCAACAATTTGCCAGAGAAGACCGCTTCAAATAACTACTAGACTACAGGCATCTAACCGGCTGAAAAAGTCGAGGGAGGAAAGCTCTAAATAGCTTCTAAGGTTCCAATTTTCAAAAATGTCTTGGGGAGGACATTTCCAAATTCTGAATTTTCTGAAAAAATTCAATTTTCAAAATTGAAGACCACTTCAAAGATTATCTTCTAGAGGTATCTAATTATCATAAAAAAATAAGGGGAGAATCACTCTAATTAGCGTCGAGGATCATCCAATTTTCAAAAATTTCTAGGTGAGGGATATTTTATATGGGCTATAAAAGAATCTAATTTTTAAAAAAAATCATGTCAAAGACTACTCATAGCTTCCAGAGTGAACCATTTTTCAAAAAATTGCAAGGAAGGCCACTCCTAATAGTTTATAAGATCTATCTAATTTTAAAAATGAGGGGAGGATGACCACAGTTTAAAACATACATAAGATCAAATATGAATTAGAAACTATAAAATGGCTTTAAAAAGAAACCTAACATTGTAAGTAACTATGTTGTTTATAATTATGACCCCCTCCCCCCTATGAAAATGATCTGGATCCTCCCCTCGAGGCGCTGAACACGGTGTGTCTCTCTTCCTTCCTTCCTTCCGTCCTTCCTCTCCCCTTGAAGTGAGTCGTGAGGACTCTTGAGATGCAAGGTGAGAGGCAGTCGGCAAAGGTTGGAAAATATTAACTTTTTGCCTTAATGACAATTATGATTTTAAGTGTCCTATTAATCCTCTTCCTCCTTTTCTTTTAACAACTTTTTCATTTTACATTTCAGTAACGGACTCTCTAAAAGATCATTGAGGAGTAATATTACATAAAATAAACAGCAAACACTCCAAACAACTCCGAACAAACAGCCTTTCACAAAGAGTTCAAAATTATTGATCTTACAAGTCTGTTGAGCTTGAGTCCAATTAAGCATGACTTAAAGACCAAAATTTTATTTCTTGCCGACTTCTTTAGGCTGTATCTAAGAACAAAAAAGTAAGAAATGAGGGAGAATGGTGCCGGAGAAATGACATCTAGTGAGAGTGAAACATGAGGGAGAACTAATCAAGCTTCCACCTCACTTCTTCCTCATTCTTTAAAGATGACGCATCATAATTTTCGCTGTATTTTGGTTTTGTAAACATGGTGTGCTTTTATTCACCTCTCACTCTTTAATCGGTTAGTGGCTGAATTTTTATTAACTCTGTTTAACTCTTACATTTTGTTTTGCAGTTCAAAATTCGCAAAGAAGCCATGTCAGGATTAGCATTGATTTACAAGAAACACTTAAATGACGCTGATGTTCCCCAAGCTACCAAAAAAGCTGTGACATGGATCAAAGACAAGATTCTTCATGGTTACTATATGACTGGAATGGAGGACCGGTAAGGAAATACTCTAACCTGTGGCTCAAAGACGTTCTTCATGGTTACCATTAGGGCTCTACGAGTACTCGTATTTCAAACTCGAACTCGAGTTTATCACTTAAGCTCGAGATTGAAAGGTTTGTAGGCTCATAATTTTTGGGCTTCCAATTGATGTACTTAATGATACAAATTTTTAAAAGTGAGAACTCTTAATAGAACCTTTACTTGGCACAGTCGTTATTTTTACACATGCAGGTATGTTTGTTTGTACCAATATCTTTTAGTGTCATATTTCTTTTATTTTATTCATATTATTTTTGCTATGCTAGAATGTGTTTTTCAGCTCATTGGCTAAACTATTGCTTAATTGGGCCAAAGTGACCTAGTCTAGATGTGTCTCATTTGACAGGAATCCACAGTATTTGTATTTTCTATTATTCTATTATACCTATATTTTCTCTACTTTCATAACTTTTTTCTAAAATTCCGATTCAGATTCAAGATTAAAGTGGACATTTGAATTTGAGGTTTAGATTTGTAAAATAGTGAATTCGACCAAGCTCTAAATTTAACAAAAAAAAATTTTTAATCAAATTTATTGTATGAATCATTAAAATTATTTTGAGAAGCAGTGAAGATACATTAATAATTATAACAATGCTCTTAGGTAGTAGTTACTGATTTTGATAATTATTGGTTTTGATTTGTCCTACTATCCTCTAACCCCCAACAATTCATGTTCCTTTGCAGCTTATCTACCCTTCTCTTATATTTAGTAGTCTGTGGTGTCAAAGAACCAAAGAACAGCCACAACAAAATATAAGACTCGGTCACCTATTTATTTACCTTACCATAGATAAAATTACAAGAACACACTTTCCACTGTATTTAAAATGATTGAAGCCCAAACATTTTTAAAGTAAAAGCTTTTTAGATTCATAAATCATCGTAGATAAAAAGATGGATTTCTAATTAAAACTAAGTAAAAATTTTAAAAACAAATATTCGAACCTATTATCTATTCATTTGTGAGTGAATTTTTTCATGCCTTCCCTCTTTATCAGAATATTAATTTAAAACATTTGTAGGAATGTAAAAAAAAAACTGTAGCTTCATTATTGCAACAAACTAATATTTGACTTGCGGTGGTCTTTTCAAAATAAGAGGATACCAGAGCACATCAGAAAAATAAAAAATCTACTATAGAGTAGTTGACCTCTGTGTTCTTGGGGTAAAGTGCTCGCCTCGAGCCCTGATGTTCGTGGGTTCAAACCCAGCCGGCGCTGACATGATAAAAACATGTAGCACAACTTCTTTTGGATGGGAAGTCAATCCCATGCCAATTGTGGAATGTAAATGATCCCTGGAAGGTATTTCCCGGCAAAATTGGTAGGCCTTTTTGCTCTCGCTCATAGAAGTTATTGTACTGATACTATCAGTTGTTTCAGACAGTGCACAAATACCTAGGCCTGTAAAAATTAGTACAGTGCTGAGAAATAATCGAATCTTTTCTAATTTTCTTTCGAATACATTTGTGGCTGCCTTTTGATTGTTAACTATACAGTCAGTCATACTTTGTATTAAAATAGACTGAGAATCATTTGAAAGAGTAAAGTCGATTATCACCTGACACCGGGGACTATTTGTTGAAAATGAAACAAATATTTTGTATTAAAATAGACTGATAAACATTCAAGTCATAAGGTTAATTTCCTCTACGCTTTGGCAAGGAAGTTGTAAGCAAATGAATCAGCCAGCTCACATCACTGTTTTCATTCGAATAATTTTGAAACAATATAATGAATCAATTATTGAGAATAATCAAATTATTTGGTTATATTCATTCGACTTTGCCTTTCGCTAGATGAAATAAGAAAATCTCAATTACTACGATGATTGGTATAACTCTAAGAAAAACCTCTTTTTACTATTTAAAGTTTATAATTCTATAGAAAACATTGATGTAAGGAATTTGACTTTCAAGATAAAAAAAACCAACACTTACACTGCTGTTATTGGATAAAGAAGTGATTGTTCTTTACACTGCTGCTATTGGGTAAAGAAGTGATTACTAAATCTTGAAGATAATTGAGTTTTACAGCCGAAGCCAAATAATTAGATTTGGTTTTAAAGGGTCTTTTCACAGAAAATCTATAACGTTTAAAGTAGAGTTGGTTTGAATACACTAGTTTACAAATCCGAATCTCAAATCTGAATCTCCAAATTACCTTTGAATATCAAGTCCAATGCCGAATCTTGAAGAAAATTATGAACATAAAAATAAATTTAAATATAGTAGAATAATAAAAGATAAAAATAGTAACTAAATTTTAATATTTTTTCTTATAATCCACTTATTATAACAGTCATGCATTCAGTTAAGTGTTAATTTACTGATCCGGGGTCTGGCTTATAGGGTTAGTACTAGAACTATAAATGGTTTTAAACCACCATTAAGCAGTATTAGAGCTCTAAAACGAATTTCACTTGAAAAATTAAACTAATGGTTTTAAGAATTTGAGTCCCAAATCTAAAATTTTCTTGAATTTTGAATATCCTTAAGGGTTTGAGGATCAGTAATGTTAATATATTTGAGATGGTAAATGGTAACAAATGGTCAAATATTGGATTGTGCTAGAGTTACCTTCGGAATAAACATTATGAAAATAGCACTGAAAAATATAATCAAACCTGGAACTGCCAGAACCTACATCTTGTTACATAAAGTCTCACTGGAACTACTATAACCTACACCTTATCACATAAAGTCTCACTAGAACTACTCTAATCTACACCTTGTTACATACAGTCTCACTGGAACTACTCTAATCTACACCTTGTTACATACAGTCTCACTGGAACTACTCTAATCTACACCTTGTTACATACAGTCTCACTGGAACTACTCTAACCTACACCTTGTCACATACAGTCTCACTGGAACTACTCTAATCTACATCTTGTTACATAAAGTCTCACTGGAACTACTCTAATATACACCTTGTCACATAAAGTCTCACTGGAACTACTCTAACCTACACCTTATCACATAAAGTCTCATTGGAACTACTCTAATCTACACCTTGTTACATACAGTCTCACTGGAACTACTCTAATCTACATCCTTGTTACATACAGTCTCACTGGAACTACTCTAACCTACACCTTGTCACATACAGTCTCACTGGAACTACTCTAATCTACATCTTGTCACATAAAGTCTCACTGGAACTACTCTAACCTACACCTTGTCATAAAGTCTCACTGGAACTACTCTAACCTACACCTTGTCACATAAAGTCTCATGGAACTACTCTAACCTACACCTTGTCACATAAAGTCTCACTGAAACTACTCTAACCTACACCTTGTTTACATAAAGTCTCACTGGAACTACTCTAACCTACACCTTGTCACATAAAGTCTCACTGGAACTACTCTAACCTACACCTTGTCACATAAAGTCTCACTGGAACTACTCTAATATACACCTTGTCACATAAAGTCTCACTGGAACTGCCGGATTCAGTCCTAGAAACTGGTGGGAAAATGTTGACCAACAGGAAAGATTAAGGCCTTTCTTTGGATAACAAACTAAGATGCAATTTAAATAAGTCATATATATATATATATGTCTACTGTGACTGAAAAACAAAAAATATTAAGTGTTTTTGGTTGCTAACCTTATTTTATTTAGTGTATAAAATTATGCACTTCAACGAGAGATGTTTTTTTATAAAAGGGTTATTTACAATAAAATATTAGGAAGAACATACATTTGATTTCTATATGTATTCACAAGTTAACGTTTTATGCTGTTTGTATTTTTTGTTTATGGAATTTGTAGAGCTCTAAGGACATTTCACAACAATTTTGATTTCTTTCTTCTTTTTTTTAGATTATTGGTTGAAAGACTTCTTAACACATGCTTAGTACCATTCACACTTCCTGCTGAGGAACGAATGAAGAAGCTTTATCATTTACTTGGCACTATTGATGATAATGCCACAAAGGCATTTATTGAGCTTCAGAAACACCAACTTGCGTAAGTAAAAATGAAACACATTGATTCTAATATACATTACTACCAATCATTCTTCTCAGAGGTTATTGATCAAAAGAAACAATACTTGATCTTTGTACAGCATACACACTACAAACTAAAATTATGTCTATTTAACCAAACAAATCTAATTGGACAATGTAAATAGATATAAGGATCTGAAATGTTGTCATTATTATACACGATGTTTCATTAATATGTACAAAGCTACCAAAGAGTGCGCCCATCAACCTTGATGTGTTATTGCAACCCATCTATACGTACCAGCACTCATAGCTAAAGTTAGTTTTTTGGGTTTCTTATTCAAATAGCTCGAATCCTTAAGGATCCTCGAGAAAATATATCAGATTAGAGAAACAAATAAAAAAATCTCTAATCTTTTATTTGAAATTTGTTTTGTAGCTTTAATAATGCTTTACTGGTGGTTCATAGCTCGGCTGTCTTTGATTACAGGCTGTAATTCTCAAGTTTGGCAACGCTGCGTTGAGGCTGGTTGACAACACAGCCACATGCAGTATTGCTTATTTAGTTCTGTTTGTTTTACTGTGCGATATGTTTGTTTTTTGTGTAATCTTGCGTGGTTCACGCTTCTATTACATTATGCTTTGGATCATACAATTGATGAACATTTTGTGGATGTGGTAAGTGGTATTCAACTAACAGCTGGCATTGTTCCAGAATTCTCGGTTTTGTATCTTTCTTCGTTTGGAATGCAGTCGTGGCGTTGATTTTCTAGTTGGCCATGATACTTAGACGATCTTACCAGAGGAAGACTAACTAGTCCATCAACAATAATTTTGAGGATTGGATTAAATGACAAACAATAATGAAGTTTTTAATAGGAAAAAAGTTTAAAAAAAACAAGTTTATTCAGCACAAAAATCGGAAGAAATACCTGCTTTGGTGGTCGCATGAACTAAGGGGCTACTCTCGCATTAGACTATAGAGTGTTTATGACGGGGGGAGAGAGGTTCCAAGCTTGGTCGGTATTTTCCCAAATGTGGGTGCACTTCCTATAAATATAATCTTACTCATTCCTAAAAATATTAGCGTAAGTAGTACATGAGCATATAACCTGAACGGGCAGTAAGACGCGGTACTAAAACAAAATTTTTCTTATGTTTGACCCATAAATTCATTTGTCAGGATCCAGATTTAGATCACTTTGTTAACAACTGGCCAGGGAATTGAACCTGAGACTTTCGATTGAATGCGACAATGAATACTCTTTCTAGGCTTTTAGTCGCTGGTGCCCTTTTGTAATTTTCATCATAATATTCTAATCATGTTTGTGAACAGTACATAATCTTTATCTTGCAAATTTATTTTAAAACTATTATTTACCTTGTCAGAATGAGCATATAATATTTATAAATAAAATTGAATTTTTAGTTAAATTAGGTTGTACAAGTTGTATTAAATTAACGTGAAAGACATAAATGTGTAATATAATATAAAACATATGCACAATATTTGAATGACATTAGAAAGAGATTAATAATTTTAGTTACATCATAATTAGGAATATCTTGGAGTTTTAACAAACATCTAAAAAATTCCGTAACATATTAAAATTGTAGATGTTTGAGTCAAATTACACTCAAAACAAAGGATGATGTGATCATGCAATTTCTTATGTCTATATTAATGTGAAAGATTGATGGAACAAGTTATTGAAATTTGGAAAAAATATAAAAAATTGAATTCCCTTTCTTATCTGTATTTTCCTGTTCCTTGGTTACTGTTGCAAGTGTTGCAACGTTATTTATACAAAATGTTTCGATGCTACGACGGCATCATCCTCAGGTCTGATGGAAAAAGAAGAAACTCATCAAATGAAATCACGGTTAAAACACAATGTTGGTGTAACCTGCAAAATTGAAATATGAAATAACATATTTACCAGATATTAAAACAATGTAGTTGAGAATTATTCCATGCTGTGTGATTAAGGAAACTGATGTGAGAATTACCATTAACTTGTATATATTATGTACTGAGATATTGTGACATGAGATAGTAGATAGATATATATGAATTTGATTTTAGTTAATATGTTATATGGATTGGAAAAGATAATGACAAAAAAAGTAAGTGTAAAAGGTTCAAGTCTTGTCGACACTGACCCAAACAGGTCATTAGCTACTATGGAAGAATGGGCTGGTACACACAGGAATGAAGGTTGTTTTCATTTTGGTATGTTGACGGAGTTTTCTTAGGGTATTAATAAAATAAGTATTTGGTTTTCAAAAGTTGAACATTTTTATTGTTTAATAAAGCAGTTTGAATAAATATATTTTCGGCTCTGTTCATTGTTGTGCCTTTTGAGGTGTTGTAAATTAGTTTCTTGCTTTTGTTCATTGGGTTGGGTTGCTGTCCTGACTGTATGAAATGTTCGGAAAATTTTTATTTGTTCCTGAACACCTCAAATGGTTGACCTTGTATATTAAAAAAATGAGAACTACACTTAGAAATAATATAAACAGTGAAATAATCAAAATATGACCTTGTTTATTAATCACTTCATTATTTTACCTTTTTTAATAATAATAATAATGTTTTAATTTTAAGAAATATAATCTTTACACTGCTTAGTTAAACATTCTCCAAGCAATTTGTGTATAGCCCGAATGGGTTGTAAGATGTGCTAGTAGTAGTAATAATAATAATCATGAAATAATTATCATTTATCATGAAATTTAAAAAAAAAATTATTTAGGTGAAACCCTTTGTCCAAAAAGCTGGATCAAAAGTTCCTCTAAATTTCCTGACATTTTGTTTTGAATTCAGTCTTATTTTTATTCATACCAGCTTAAATAATAATGTTTTGAAGTAATTTTTTGCATTTTGAATACTTAAATATAGAACTACATTTCAATAGGAATTTACTAATTTAAATTATTTTTATCATAAATGTAAGAAAAATCTACTATTCAATTGAATGTCGTCAAGCAACAAAGATCCAAGCGCCACTAAGATGAAACTGAGTTAACTGAATTCAAATTAAATGCTGCACTATAAATTCCAATTTATTTATATAATAAAATTAATTACATAAACATATAGTACAAAGTGGTGTTTTTTTTAATATACTACAATGCCAATATACACAATTTGCTATTTACTTGATAAAGAATTCATTTTACACTTTGTTGAGTGCTGCAAATTTCAAAAAACAACTTAATTATTTTTGTCAATTAAACCATAATAAACAAACCTGTATAAATGCCACTGATATATTGTTAAAAATTGTGAAACTAATAATATAAGTTAAAATTAACAGTGAGGTTTTAAAAAATATTTTGACAACAATTTTGTTCTTATTGGTACTGTGTTTACACTTAAATAATTTCATTGGAAAAGTCAGGTTCACGATATAACCATCAACATCATCAATAATATTTTGGTCATCAACTAAACTATTATAAAAGGGTTTTGTATCTTGGGGAATAAGACGAAGGATTGATTTAATATCTGCCAGTTTAGGACACCATATTGCTTTGCTGTTAGGTCAAAGTGGGACAAGGATCTCCATCGCAAATGTTGTAGCTGTTGGACGACCACGTACTCTCTTACTAACGTCTACTTCAGAGTTTATCACATCATCACTGTTCATTTTCACATATAAAATTAATGGCTTCATTTTAACTAGTTTTATTTCTCGTATTTTGAACCAGTTTATTTACAGGCCAGTACTGTCAACTTTGTGGATCACTATCAAATTTTCCAGTGAAACTGTTCCATAAAAGACATTGTTATTCATTTTTGTAACCTGCATTTTATTTCTTCGGCGAAAGTTCCTCATTATTTCCACATAGTCTTCATCTGAATAGTCTTTGAACGTGTTTAAGGGCTTTCTCAATGTCACTAAAGTCACTACCGTTTGTAAAATAGCTATGGCCAGATATCAAACATTGTATTTGGATGATCTTCAGTCTTGGATGATTTTGTATGAAACATTCAATATGAATGTGAGTTTAATATTGCGGTTTTGTCCTCCACATGAATCAGACCACAAGATTAGCTCTTCAACCTCTTCTGACAAGTTCATTTCCATGTGCTTCAACAGACATGAGCTGATTGCTTGTGCTTCTCTTTCAGCAGCCTCTTCTCTCTATACATAACAAAAACATTTTCCAGATTTTCCAGAATAACTCTCAGATCGATTCCGGTCGAGTGCACTGAAGGTGTTATTTTCCTAAATAGTTTCCCACTCTCTCGCCATGCAAATTTGGGTGCACATCCTCATTTACAACTACATCATCCCTAACCATTAGCATCATTAGTGCATAGGTGTATAGCCCTAAACTGCAGTGATCTTCAACCTTTTTTGAATCAAGGGCCACTTTTTCCCCAGCTAAAGTGTTGTGGGCCACACCTTACATAAAACATGTCACACATAATCTAATATTCCAATTTCATGTTTGTACAGTTGTATTCAATGTATTTTGGCCATACTGTTAAAATAACCTAAAATCTAAAACAAATCATAGTAAAAATGTGAAAATTAAAGTTAAAAACTAAGTTTATTTAATAGAAAATAAATTTTTACCCATATAAAAAGGTGTTGTTAAATGTTTTCGGGTCTAATTTTAATGAGACTGCACTGCTTTTTATTAACTAATTTTTCAATATTGGCTTTAATGCTAAATATACTAATTCTAAGGGCGCTTTCTAAGTGGGCAGTCAGTCGGTCGGTTCCTCAATTTCGACTTACAATGTTCATCCTTGAGAAAAGTTGTTCACAGCTGTAGGTACTACCAAAGAGTGATGCTGTTAGCAGAGCATGAGTTTGGAGATTTGGAAATTGTTTTTCTTTCAACATATTTTGAGTAAAATGTCAAAAGATCTACATTCATATATTTCTCTTTTAAATCTGTATTACACTGCAACTCAATAAGCTCCATATGCACATTGCTTGGCATGTCCTCAACATCAACACTAAATGGAGTGGAAAATATGTTGAACAATTTTTCATTGGATTTGAAATCTTGGAAACGTGTATCAAAATCGGACCTTAGATCTCTGAGTGCGGTAATGTATTTTTCGTTGTTATGAAATTCACATTGGGATAATGTTGAAAAGTGTGTTAGTTCACCTTTTTGTAGTTGAACTTCCCACAGACGAAGTTTGTTTTCAAATGCCTTCACTTGGTCAAAGAGGTTATGTATCAATCTGTTCTTACCCTGTAGTCTTATGTTCAGGTCGTTTAGGTGCATAGAGATATCAGTAAGATATGCAAAATCAGCCATCCATTCAGGGTCGTTGAACTGCCCTTACTTGCCATGAATTCACAAATTTCTTCTTTCAGGTTGAAAACTTTCTTCAGTATCTTACCTCTACTGAGCCAGCGAACATCTGTGTAATAGAGTTCATCACCGTACTCTGAGTCCATATCCTTAAGGAATGTATTAAACGTCTTGTGGTTCAATTCCTTGAGATCTGATGAAGTTTACTATTTTTGTTATATCTTTCATAACATCTTTGAAGCACACACTTTTAGCGCACAAGTTTTCTTGGTGCATTGCAATGACATTGTATGAAGTTGCCATTTTGACATGTAGCAGTACCAGCTTTTTTTCGTATTAGTGCCACAACACCTTCGTTTTTCCCTACCATTGCAGGAGCTCCATCAGTAACTACTCCAGAGAGATTGATCAGCTGTAGATCGTATCGCTCCAAAGTTGAAGAGACAGCATTAAAAAATATCACTGCCTTTAGTAGTGCCACTCATTGGAAAAAGATCAGCCATTTCTTCTGTTATGGTAAAGTCATTGTGAACTCCCCTGATAAAAATAGCCAACTGGGCAGTGTCTGTAATGTCAGTACTCTCATCGAGGGCCACTGAAAAAAACACAAACTGGGAAGCACATTCTTTAAGTGTGTTCTCAATATCGCTCGCTAATTCTTCAATCCTTCTGGCCACAGCTACTCCTGACAAACTAACTTTTGAAAACAAATGTTTTTGTGATGGACACAGAACTTCAGCTGTCGAATCCATACACTCCTTTAAAATCCGCCATCTGTAAATGGCTTTGATTTCAAAGCTATTTTCTCAGATATAATTCAACTTGCCCTAACACTTAATTCACTTTCAAAATTTTGCTTCTTAAATGATGTTTGTTGACAATGCAGTTTTTTATTCAAATTGGACTATTTATCTGATCTCACTTGCCCTTTAACTGAATCCATTTTAGATGAGTGCTTCGAGTCGTAGTGCCACTTTAAATTGTATTCCTTCAACACCGCTACCGTGTCATTACAAAGCAAACAAACTGGTTTCTCTTTAATATTTACAAATAAATACAAGTCCGTCCACTTCTCATTGAACACCCTTCCCTCTTCCCTAATTTTTCGCTTTTTGCTTGTGCTCGCAGCCATTGTTAAAAAACTGAATACAAAAAGTAATATACCAAACAAAGTACAAACAACATCACACCACAAAAGACTGACGCGTACTGAGAGAGGAGGGAGTGAGGGTAGCTGGAAGCCAGCCAGATGTTTGACCTTGAGTTTCAGTGTTACGTGTTGCATAAGTATCGCAAGGATTAACAGTTAGAGGATGTGGGTCTCAGTGTTGCCACATGCTGCATAAGCATCGTGAAAATTCCCAGATTAGTGTTTTAGTCCTAAAAAAAATCTAACAAAAATTGTTATATGTAAAATTGGTCCGTGGGCCGCATAAAATTATTCGGCGGGTCGCAGGTTGAAGACCACTGCGGCCTAAAGGGTAGTTAAAAGCGGTGATAAATAATATTTATATCTTAAAGAACATTCCTGTTTTCAAAAACTAATAATGTAACAAATATTTGGATAATGTTATGTAATTTGTTACTGAGCTACGAATTAGACCTGAGGCATTTACAAGATTGCAATAACAGACAACACAACATAAAATCATACTATTGAACTTTATGTCTGTAGGAAGTTAGATTGTGAGAAATTATAATAAAGCCAGGGAAACCTTGTTTCAGTTTTTTCTGGTATCTTTGAATTATCATTTTGGTTGTCTTCTGTATAAAACGTGGCAAGTGCCGAGTCTACTAATCTTACAGATTATAAGAATCAAACACACTCTGACATAACAGTAGCTAGAGCGAGAAACTGTGGTGCTTGGTTGTTTGTTGCTAAACACTTTTCAATTTGTACTAGTCGATAAATAATCCTATCCACACACCCCTAAACCAACTTGCTGCAACAAATACTTTTTGTTGCAGCTAAAAAATAAAGGTTTGATTAATTCATTTTGTTAGCTATTTTGGTTTGAAGCTAAATTTGACTAAAGAGTTCATATATTTTTTAAAACTTTTTGAAGCAGTAAAGAGTACCATCTGTTATGGAGACTATAAACCATTTTGATGTATATTGATATAAATACATAGAGTCCTCGAGGGTACAACAATCTAATTGTGTGATTATAGGCTGTACTAGGGTTTTAAAGGGTGAATACAGTGTAGATGTGATGGTTGATTGTAGGGTGCGGCGCTGCGTAGCTGAGTGGATAGAGCTCCACCGCAGGCCCAAGAGTGCAGAGAGAGACAAGGATATTGTAAACAAGACAATAGTTTTATCCAAGTTCCTGCCAGAGCCTGTGAAGGCGCAAGAGTTTCTCACAAAGTTCTCCTCTCACTTGTTTGGGGACAACATTCTTCTCATAGGGATGGAGACCATCGTCAGACCAGACGTCGCATGCAAGGAGTGTGCAGAAGCTACGGTAACGTCTGACACATTCTCTGATCACTTCACTTCACATCTGCTACATCACCATACAAACTCATTTAACTCTCAGAATAAAAATATACCCATATAAACTCAAAACCAAGTATTTTCTTCTTCCTTTATAATATATTTTATTTTGTGAAACAATAGGCGGAACTATTGTTAATGCATTTTAGTGAGGATAACACCTCTCCGATATCATATTCTGAAAATTGAAAAATGACACCTGGACACGGGAATCGAACCCGGGACCTTCGGCTTAGTATGCCACTGCTCTTACCACTGAGCTATCCAGGATTCGTCCTGTGCCCATGGTCATTCTTCACTTGTAGTTTAAGGCAGAAGGTCCCGGGTTCGTTTCCCGTGTCCAGGTGTCATTTTTCAATTTTCAGAATATTTTATTTTGTGATGTGAGAGAACCTTCACTTTATCTTGACAATTGAAAGCTTTGCCATTTTTCATGTATATTTAGTTCTAGTACACATTTATGTTCAATCATTGCTATTCTGTGCTGTGATTTATCGATGTATTACTATTGATTGTTTATCACCATACAGTAAAACAGTTGTATGTATTTCTTGTAAAGATGCCAAGTGTCCTTCACACACAACTTTCAGTGCATATTATTTTATATTCGAAATATGATAACATTGCATCTTTTAATTTTGTATGAGGCCTAACTATTTGATCATCTTTCTTTGAAGTTCTTTATTTCATTCATTTCTTTAGTAGTTTTGGCGTATTTTTAGCCACCTAAGATATTTATTTGACTTCCTCTCTGGTCTAGTGGTCAGATATACTGACCACAAATCCAAAGGTACTGGGTTCGACCCCTGGCACGGGTCTGGAACCGGGTAAACTCAGCCTCATGAGGACACAAGAGGAGCTGCTTGAATAAAAACGTAGCGGCTCTAGCTTAGAAAACTGAGATTAATGGCTGGAGGGTTTGTTGTGCTGACCACATGATACCATAAGTTGATGTTTAGTTGGTATGACTTGACTGCGAGCTAACGCCATGGAGTGATATTTTTTTGTCCTTGTTGAGTTGGTGAAAGTGTTTGGTGAGTATTTCTGTAAGGCTGTGTTGTTTATTCTCGCAGAGCCTGGTCCTCAAGAAGTTGGGGCAGCCGGTGATGACGAACCTGTATTACAACACAGTGAAGATGTTGCTGGAGAGAGTGTCGTCCGTCATGATTGACCACGAGTCTCTTAAAGTAAGATACAACAAACCCAACAACTAGATCTCAGATCATTAATTTAGCATTTAATTTGAACAAAGAAGTATGTAGAGGTCTGGTATTTTCATTCGAGTTGAGTAATTCAAAAAGCTTCCACGTTATCAGTTTAAATATATTCATAAATTTAAAATGTTAAAAGTAGATTATTATTAAAAGGTATTTGAGGTATTTAACATGCACTTTCGGAACCACCTGATTGTATCAGCACACAAGATATAAACTAACAGAATATACTATGAATGCACAGGAATTACTTTTTTATTTCGAGATTGAAAATGAGTCAAAATATCAAGATTTGGGACGGGAACGGGACAGTTTAAAATTATGCTTTAGAATGATTTAATATTAAAAAGCTATAGATTTCTAAATTAATATGGTGATACTTGTAAAAGTTATAATATTATTGAAAGGTGGTCTAGGGGTAAGGGGACAAACTTCTGTGCTGGGGTCCGGGGTTCAATCCTCGGTCCCGGCACAGATCTATCTGATTGCCAAACCCTTCCTTCACCTATGACAAGACGTGTATTAATCACATCTTGTGAATGTGGGGAATGCCAGGCCTCCACCGTGGTTCGGATGTGGTTCGGATTCCACGTTAAACTGTAGGTCCTCCATTTCATATCACAATCACCCTACCATTACACATTAGCGTAAGTGCGTATAACCTAAACGGGTAGTAAGACGTGGTGCTAATAATATATTATTATCATTATTATTATTATTAAAACCCGCTTCGGTGGCCGCATGGTCTAAGGCATCACACTCGTGGTAGACAAGACTGCCAATGACGGGAATATCGTAGTTTGATCCTGGCCGGGTGTATTAAGGCTGGTTCAATCTTCCTTATTCCTAACACACTAGAGTAATTAGTACATAGGCATAACTGGAACAGGTAATAAGACATGGTGCTAAAGGTGATAAAAATAATAATAAAATTACATAACTAACTAGAGGTGTGCATTTTATCAAATCAAAAAACAAAATTTTGAATTAATATCAAACAATACAAATCAACTAGCTCCTTTTATTACATTTTTGATGGAAACTATTTTTATTAGTTAATTTCTTTTGAAAATAGTGTGTATATTTAATTACCTGCAGGGTGCAAAAAATAGTACAAAACATAATGTTTGGCACCTCTTCAATGTGCTCTAAGTATAAAACTGCAAAATATTATCTAGGTCTGAAACCTCTTAAAAGTTACTTAGGTTTATAAAAACCCTTAAATGCTATCTAGTGTTAACACACCTTGAATATTCTCTCTAGGTTCGACACCCCTCAAAGGTGATTGTTTATCACCCCTTATACTCTACTCCCTGTCTGGCTCACCAACAACAGACATGCTGATCCCTCATAAATGGTTGACCTTGGAAAGCTACTTCCTTCCCCCTTCCTCTCACTACTACACCCCAAAATATAGTAGAATATCTATATCTCTGTCCTTCTCTAAATCTTTTAAGCTCTTCAGCTTGCTGAACCCAACAAATCATTGTTGAAAGACAGAGCACAATAAGTCTGCACTAATGATACATTTTTTGGCCATGCCAGGAGATTAAGTTGGCTATCTGGTAGCGCTAGTGTAGCACACTACAAGTAACAAACTGGTGCAAATAAACGAGCGCAGATCAAAATAAGCATAAGTGTATTTATTGAACAACAAAGCTATATACTCAGTAGTGGTTTTGGCTATGATGGAAGTTACTACAATATACACAAGGACACACAACATGTACACGAGGGTGTCAACCCAAGACAAAAAAACAACAATGAAATATTTAATGTTAAAGACAAGGAGCATTGAAATGCTAACATATACTGTGGACCCAGGAGATAAACTCCCGATTAACTGCATAAACACGGAGAAAGTTTTCTACAAACAATACGGTCAGAATGAGCCCTTTTGAGGGCCAACCTCTAACAGGGGAACAGGATGAAGGACCTAAGGTTGGCAAGAAATGCCACTTCTCTTTAGAGGAGAAGCCCCGAGCAAAAGATTTAACACATAAAAGTGAAGTCCACATCAATTTATCAAACTTGAATAGTTACTGAATTTAAAAAAAAGGTGACAATGAAAAAGACTGAGTTAAGTATCTAGAACAGAGGGGTCAAGGAATCTTAGGTAGATAATTATGACATCTTACACACAGGATCCAGGTAGTATCACTTGGTTGGTCCAAGATGACAAGCGAGTGTTCGATCCTTGCCCACAACCCTAGTCAATCAAATCACAAAGATGCACAAGTTCACACAGTTTATTTAAAGCGCTCAAAGCCGGCCAGCTTCAAGAGGACATGAAGAGCACTCCGGCTCAAAAACGAAATGGTGTGATTCAATCCTTGTAGTGTTCGCAACATAACAAGGGAAAGAAGAAACTAACAAAGAATGTGTCTGACATCAATTTCAAACTGCTTCCTTCATAGACTTACACAACTTCAGAATGTATATTTTGTGTAAAAAATATTACTACATAAAGCTGTGATCTTAATAAAATAATGCATATAATATATTTAATATTTTTATATATAGAGGCTGGAAGATTTGGAAATTGCCTCTGGAAAAGCTGGAAGGAAAAGTTTGGGAATTTTAAATGATAGCTTTGCTCCACACTATATTTTTAATGATCTTGAACAAAGTGTCAGGTAAACTCGGAAAGGAAATAATGAAAGCCATGATGTTTGCTGATGACTTGATGGTATGGGGGGAGAGGAAAGAGGAAGTACAGGAACAACAACAAGAATAGAATGAGGAGGTGAAGGAGTGTGGAATGATGGCCATGTCAAGGAAGAAGATAAAGCTGAGAAAAGTACAGAGCGTAAACTATCTTGGAAGTGTGGTCGAGGCGAAAGGTTGGATTATTTATTTGATAAATTGTTAATAACAACTGTTAGGTTACTTTAAAACAAGTTTGGTAATTTTAATAAGATATGGGCCTTTGAATAATTAAGGATATTCGAGAGTTCAAGGCTCTAATCTTAAAAAAAACTATTTTTTTCTATTTCCCGGGTGAATTTGTTTTAGAGCTCTAATACTGCTTATTCATCATCATAAACTGTTATCAGCCTGTGACCGGGTCAGTTTAGTAAATGGCCTCAATCTTCCTCTCTTCTTTCATTATTCTTCCTCCTTTAATTTATTCCATTCTTCTCCTCTCACCTTGGCACTTTCTGTTATCTGCTCCTCCCAAATCTTTCTTGGCCTCCCTTGTGGTGTTTTTCCTACATACTTCATTTCCAACATTTTCCCCGGCATTCTCACTTTTTCCATTCTCATGACATGTCCATACCATCTGAGCCTTGTTTCCTCCACTATCTCATGTACTCCCTGTACTCCTACTCTTTCCCAGATAACTTCATTCCTTATCTTGTTCCTCTTTGTGACAGCTCACATGCTCCTCACAATCTTTATTCCCATGTCCTCCACTTTCCTAGTCTCTCAATATTCACTGTCCATGTTTCTGCTGAATATGTGACAATGGGTACAAAGTACGCTCTGTACAACACTTCCTTACACTTCAAGGGGACTTCTATTTTACATAGCAGGTTTCTTACACACTTATAGAACAACTCTCCACAGCAGGTTTCTTACACACCTGTAGAACAACTCTCTACAGCAGGTCTCTTACACACCTATAGAACAACTCTCCATAGCAGGTCTCTTACACACCTATAGAACAACTCTCTACAGCAGGTCTCTTACACACCTATAGAACAATTCCTCATAGCAGGTCTCTTACACACCTATAGAACAACTCTCTACAGCAGGTCTCTTACACACCTATAGAACAACTCTCCCTCTTTTCATTACATCTTCTCAACTTCCTCTCCAAGATACATTCACCCGTCTGTCAATTTCACCATCTATCCTTCCATTTTTACAGAACATTCTGCCAGCCACACAAAATCATTCACTTGTTCTAACATACTCTTAAATGTTAAAACCATTTGCTCAAAGCTCCTCCCACCCTAACGTTGAATGCACAATAAACATTCATCCTTACGGCCATACATTTCAGTCAGTTGTTGCAATGCAAATATCTGGTGTATGCAACCTCTACCTGGCAAGAAACCACATTGCACAACCCAAATCTTGTTTGCAGTTTTGTCCCTGAATTCTCAATTAAAACTCTTCCAAAAACTTTGCCTAGAATACTCAAAAACTGATTGGCTTATAATTCTTGGATTCACTTTTACTTCTTTAGCCTTTGTACAAAGGAACAATTACACCATTCATACAGTAATTAGGAACATTCTAAATCCCAGCACACACATTGTATGGTGAGTAAAATCATACCCTACACTTAAGCATTCCACTTATGATCCCATCTACATCTGCAAAGTTGCCATTCTTTATCCCTTTTGTAGCTTTTACAGGGTTGCCACGCACCTGGAAAACAGGAAAAACCGGGAAAAGACGGGGAATTTGTTTGTGTCTGGAAAAAACCGGGAAAACACAGGGAATTTCACCAGAAAACTAGAATTTACTGGAATTTGTTAGTGAATTTGGGCAATAAAGTGCTTGCAAGCGGAACAATATAGACTAAAATTTGTAACTGGAGAATTGAGCAATCTGATTGGAACACGATTCATTTATGATGACTATGCTTACCAGCACCTCATCAGCTTGAGATAAGTCCTGAGTGCAACTGAGACGACTGGTTTTCGTTCGGCAAATGCCGCGCATTTTCGACTTCCTCCCCTCACCCCCGCTAATAACACAAACGTCTCGTTCCACCCCCACATTTAAACTCAAAATTGTATTTTTGGTATTTCCCATTTTTTTTTTTCATTCCATTTAGGGTAGACAGAAAATATAACCAACTTTTCCTTTTAGAAAATGTGTCATTTGTTTTGAAGCGTTTCTGATTACGGGTCCCTACGTTGTGCGCCAATTGAAGTGTTATTAAAATATTACTGCTTACATTGGGCGCTAATTATGATGTTTTGGACGTCTCTCTCCGCGTCGATCGATGAATTATGGATCTGGTTCTTCGCATTGGGCGTCGATTGAAGTTATACCGTTTAGTTAGCTGATAACTGCCCCGTGGTCGAGCACTAAATAAAGTGGTCCGGTATTTTGATGTGGTGAGTTAATTGGTATTTATAGCCCCGTGATCGAGCGCCAATTAAAGAATTATTGGTGATCTAAATCTTATATAATTAATACACACTTATCATGTTGACATGTTTTTTTATTTCTAAATCTCGGTTTATTTCTAGAGAAAATAGATCATGTCGTCGAAATATATACGCGGCCTATAGTACGAGCGTGGACAGGAGTTCAAGTTCCGAGTAGTTCAAGGACTGTACGCCAAGTGACTAGTGAGTAGTGAGCAGTACTGCCCTTACATTGCACTATCCTTCGTATATATCCATTGCTCATGGAAGCTTCGAGAAGGTTTAGTATAGAAAAACAAAATACAAGACAAAAACATCTCGGTGTCACTAGAAGCTTCGAGAGCCGGAAACTGACTCAAGTTACTTTTTAAAATCTCTATTCGAACTTTCCAGAAGAGGAAGTTATTATTTAAAAATCTTATATTGTCAACTTGACTTGACTAACGTGATGCGTTCTGACGTCACTTACAGTAGCGTGTACCTTCTTAGAAGAAGTGCTTCAAGCGCCATGTAATATATTATAATTTAAAGAAAATAAAATACGTTTATAAAATTAGGATATTATTGTCAATGCTTTCACATATTCTTTAGGGGCAAATTAATAACATTACAATTTCTCATCATTTTCCAAATAATTCTTAAACATGTGTTTCTCTTGCACAATAAAACATGCTTCCAATGACAAATTACCACTCTTCATTTTAGGTGTCTGGAAAAATGAAAATTTTCTCTGGAAAACCTGGAAAACACAGGGAATTTGGTAATAAGAAAATAGTGGCAACCCTGTTTTAACACATCAGCCTTATTAATTATTTCCCTCATCATAATAAAATCTCTATTTTCTTCCACTTTCTCCACATTTTCACCATATGATTGCTCAAAATACTCCTTCCATTTCTTTCTTATACCATTTTCATCCCAGGTATCTCACCACATTCATTCTGAATGACAAAGGTATCTTCTTACATCCCTTGTTTCATTTTCTCTACCCTCTTCCAGAACAGCTTCTTTTTTCCTTCAAAATCCTTCTCCATTCTTTCTCCTTATTTTAATCTCATTTGCTCTCAACATATCTCCCACAACTTCTTACATTATTTATTACTCTTCACAGCAATCATTTCTTTTCTCTCACAGCTTCTTTCACCTGTTCATTCCGCCATGCGTTTTTTTTTTTTTTACAAAAACACCCTCAATTACAGCTTCTCTTATTCTGTTCCAACACTTTCTATATCATTAATATTTGTTTCAATATTCCAGTCACGCTCTTGGAAAGTAATGTTTTTGCCCGGCATTCTTATATATTGCACTCTCTTACTCTGATCTTGTAATTTTTCCACTTTCACTCAAAATTTCTATCCACTTCTTCTGAGATCACTAGGAAGTGATCCGTTCCACATTCAGCTCCATGCACAGTCCTAGTATGCTTTACTAAATTTCTAAATCTCTCATACACCACAAAATCAATCATCGTTCTCCAATCGTTTCTTTGCTACGCAGGCCTATACAAATGAATATCTTTGTACTAAAACCATGTGTTTGACACAGTTAATCATTTTTCTAAACACAAACTCGGTAATTCATTGCCATTCATGTCTACCTTGTCATCACCATACCTTCCCAACACACTTTCCGAATTCTCTCTTTGGGTACTTGCCCATCCATTCATATCTACTAACAAAATAATTCTTTCACCCGGTTCACGTGCATTCAAGACTTCACTGAGCTCATTCCAAAACTTCACTCTCACATTGTCATCTTCACCCTCCACTGGAGCATAACCAGCAACCAACATAATTCTACAAATGCTTGTTTTCATATGTACCCATAGAAGTCTAGATGACACCATTTCACCCCTTCTAACAAACAACTTAACTGTTGAGCTTAGGATTAAACCTACTTCCTGACTTTCTCTTACCTTGACCACAGTGCCTTCACTAGTAGTCAAAACATCTTTCCATTTCTGCTTGGTTTCACATACACACAGAATATCAATCATTTCCTCTAACAGTTCATTCTCTCACATTCCACGTTCCAACAGTCCATGTTCCAACAGTCCATGTTCTCACCAACTTGTCAAAAGATGGGCCCTCAGTTTTAACCTCAGGCTGCTAGCCTTGATCGTACCCACACAATATGTAATAAATATTATCTCAAGGTGATAACTATAGGCCACATTAGAATTTTACAAACTAACTCTCTTTTTGTATGAAAAAAGTTCATGGAGCAAAAACAAATGGTAATAAATAAAATGATAGAGTATTGGGAAAACGGTAGAGCACAAATAAAAGTAAAAACATTATCACATATTTACACACTTCACTACCATTTTACTAATATTCTATTATTTTATTTATACTAAAAACTCTTTTTGGGAATAAAGTATGGTCTATTTTCGGGTACACACACATTTATTGTAAGCTCTCACAGTTAATATTTACAACTCATCCTAATTTATCAAAGGTAGCATCATCACATTTGTCAAATGTAACCATGTTTTTGCAGATTCTTGTTGGCTATGTGGAAGATTGTTTGAAAGGTGGTAACTTGGTGGAAGAGGTCGGCCTGCACCCGAACAGCGCAGGAGAACGGGGACTAAAATTGCTAATGGTATGTTCACCATTATTTTTACTTTATTTTTTTTTCTGGTTTGATGGAAAAATATAATTGATATATTTGTCAATTAAAACTGTTTATAATTGGGACATTTAGTACTATATTATATCAATATAGAGTTTAGTTTTCTGCACAGGCTAATATCAACAAAACTTGAATATCTGTCAAGGGTGTTCCAAAATTTTGTCAACACTTTTTCTCTTTATCTAAAAAGTTTTGACAAAACTCCAGAACACCCTTGACAGATAGATATTCATGATCTGTTGATATTAACATGTGCAGAAAACTAAACTCTATGTTGCTACTGGAGAAATATTTGACTTATTTTCACCAAAAAATGTATATTCTATAAAAACTGTATAAATAGTTGTGCTCCCTTCTGCCGCACTTTAAAAGGTTTCTAATCTATTTTTTTTATTAATTTTTATCCAATATTGACCATTATTCTCTGCCATACAACGGGCTACCAAAAAGTTTTAAGGCTGGTTCTGTAAAATATAAATAAATTTCCTGATTTAAATTTGGCCATTATCTCCTTCAAAGTGGTCCCTGGAAGTCCTTGTCTCAAAGCGTGCACAACACCGCCTTGGATTCACCCTAGATCTCATTCACGGTTTTGAACAAACGACCATTGAGCTTCAACTTCCGGGAAGAGGAAGAAGTCACGGGGGGCCAAGGCATAGGCATACCCATTCTGCGCTCTGTTTTCATTTTACAGAACCAGTCTTGAAACTTTTTGGTCGTATAATTGCATTGCTTGATACTACCATCACCCTCTCATTGTGTCATGTGCTTCAAATAGACTAAGACTTTTGGTTAACATATAAGCTAATTAAAATTACTTATACCACCTAACATAAAACACAACCCCCCACTCTTTGCCCCCCTCCGTGCCCAAACGTATCTCCTAAACCGCTGGGGGTATAGGGATGCCTTTTGGGTGGGAGGTACCTGCAAGCGCTAGATTTCAAACCCATTCTACCCGTGCCCCCGACAACCCAGACAAATCTTCGTAACTTAAAAACTACTACATCGATTGAGCTGAAATCTCACCTAGGCATAACTCAGACTTTCAGTTAATAAACAGTCTAATTAAAATGACCTATGCTACTTAGCCTAAGACACCAACTCCACTTTCCTCACCCCTAAGACACCCATACTGTAAATAATACTTACCATATTTCTGTATCAATTTCCTTAATGTTTTTCTTACTGAACTTATTTTTTATTCTCCATGAACAACACCACTAAAGTTTCCATATTATTATTCATTCCTCTATATGCTGCTACATTGATTTCATCTGATTATTGTAATTTCTTGGCTGCGATGACAACAGTTTTTTTAGGGGGGAAAAAATGGAAGTGCTGGTTATTGTATAGAAAAACTGTTTTGGTGTGAGCTTCAAGTTCAATTTCGTCCTTTTTTTTTTTCTTCTTCTTCATAATTTCTACCGGTAACCAATGTGGATTGAAGTCCAGACTGACACTTTGAGTATCAATCATAGGATCTAGTTTATTCTTCAGTACAAGGACCTTGCACCTCCGTGGTAATTCTCTAACTGGTAATTCCTCTTGTCTCGTCCCGGTTACACTAGAATACCTCTAGAGGTGGAGTCTCACCTAGGTGTTCTACCAATTGAGTGACTTGTGAGGGCAGAAAGTTCTCTTTTATTACAATATGTATCTTCGGACTGCTGACTCCTCAGGGTGTTAACTTCAGAAACATCATCAAACGAGCTCGGTGGCCACACGCCTGTTCTCGCAATAGACTAGACTGCCGATGACAGAGAGATCGGTGTTCAATATCAGTCGGTTGCACTGAGGGTGATTTTCCCTAAATAGTTTTTTACTCTCACGGCTGCAATTTCTCCAAATTCAACCTTACTCATCCCTAACACATAGAGTAAATTATACTTTGATTTTTGATCATCAATAAATTATTTAAAATAATTTTAAGGTTGGCCTGACATTTGTCTCCCTCCTATTCACCGTGCTTCCTAACTACCCTTCTTCCATTCCCGTGCCCCCTTATGATAACACACTATAGATTGCCCAGGACTAACTCCTAGACTGGATCTAGGGATCTAACAATAGGCCTGGCATAGCCAGGGGGTGCGGTTCCCCATGGCGCTAAACCATAATTACAATTTAATTTAATAACTACCCATCTATCCATTTGTAAATCAAGAAACTGACACAAGACATCAGGCCTGATAAACCATTAATATAGAAAAAATATATATATTTTTTAACTGAATGATTAACGTTTATTTGGATCATTTTGGATAAATCAGCGTGATGTTTATTATTAAGAACAAAAGAGAAATGTAACCATTACAAATAAAGCAGGGCATACATATTTACAATAAACATGAACTCATTTACTCTGGGATAGCAATGGGAGATTTCATTCTTAAATAACAAACCATGGTGGAAGTAAGATCAAGGGAATTGCTTTTTGATTTCAAAATATTGCTGAACTGAGGTTTCGAGCTTAAGGTGCCCATTATTAGAAAGGACTTCAAATGCTTATCAGATAAATTTGATTGATAGTTAGACTTGACATACAAAATACTTCATACTTCATTCTTGAGAATTTTTGTTCATTAAGTTGTTTTAACAAAAAACTGGTACAAATCCACAAGCAAATTGCTTCAAATTTGAAAATTGCTCAGGCTGCAAATATTTATAAAATTCAATCAGATTTCCTTCTTTATACTTGTGTTTCTAACAGAACTCATAACGAGGGAGTATCAAACATTCTACATAACTTTCTAAAAAAAGGAAATTGGAAATCATTCATTACCAATTTCCTTTCTCTCCTTTCTGTGTTTTCTGTTTCCTCTTTTAGGAAGTTTCGTTTCACACTCCCTCCTGATGAGCTCCGATAGAATGAAACCTAGGTTGGGGGAATGACCCAGTGATGATATATTTTCTTCAACTATTACCTCTTGGTCCAGTGGCAGCAGTGTAAAGTGTGAACTGTGTTGTTTTTTATTGTAAAAGCCATATTGTGCTCGTCCCCTTTATGTCTTCTAACCACCTTTCCTTCATAATAGAGATAAGAATAGCTACTTATTGTGTTCCAGATGTTGTCATTTGTGTTCCCTGCACACTTCCTTCATGAAGATGTGATCAGACATCTTCTGTGTCTCTTGGACCTGGATGATGAAATTGTTGCTCCGTTAGTGCTCTCCGTTCTAACGTTTCTTGGGAAATACAAGCCGATAGGTAAGTTAGTTGTGATGATGATGATGATGATGATGATGATAATTGATCACCTAAAGTGACTCAGTGCAAGACAGTATTAACAACATCTTGGTGCTAAATACTCAGATGGGTTTAGAGAATTGAGTCAGCTGTGCATTGAATACATATTTGATTTAAAATCTTCTCATGTAAATAAAAAATATGTATTTGAATTATTTTTAATTTAAAAAAAAATTGTAACACAGTTTGATATTCAAAATGGATCTTGAATGCTCGAGAAAATATCTGTTATTTATCCATTCCGTAAAGTCGGGTGGGATTGGCTCTTTCCTGTCAAGTTTGGGTGTGAAACAAAGCACACTTATTGTTGCAGCAGGTACTGCTGGCTAGTCACTGTTAATCTCATTCGTCGACAATCGTCTATTTGTTTTGTATCAAACTTGGGAGGAGATTATTTCACCACTTGTAGAGAGACAAACACGTTGGGAGGCCCGTGACTTATTGTGCTATGTCTATCAACAGTTGTTTGCTATGTTCAGCAAGCTGAGAGCTTGAAAGATTTACAGACCGACAGAGATATAGATATTCTACTATACCATAAGGGGGGAGGAAATAGCTTGCCAAGGTCAACTATTTATGAGCCTCCGCCTGTCTGATGATAGGAAACTAACAGTGATTAGAGACTACAGGGCGGAATATCCTTTAAGAGGCATCAAACCTAAAGAAAAAGCTGAGAACATTCTTTAGTTTTATCCACCTCTCTTTCAGGTTCATTCAAATATTATTCTCCAATCTTTGTCTAGGTCACTGATTATTAATGTGGGGTGCACACCCCACAGAGGGGAATTTTTAAAATAGATCAATATAAAAATATTTTTTATTTAGTTGCAAATTAAATAAACACTTTGCATAACTCATAATCGACATACAAATGTTGAACATTTGAGGATTGCATGTAGTTATTTTGAAGTAGTTTTCAATTTCCGCAACAAATTTACTGCTTAAACAATTGATTTAAAAAAAAAAGTATATTTAAAAATAGTCTCAACACACTAGTAATAAAAATATAACCTCGAGCCAAAATGTCAGACAAAATAAAATGACCAAAACTTGTATCTATATAGCTACTATATTTGATCATGAACTTATTTAAGAAACTGACTGGATATCACAAAACTAGGGGACTTAAGACAAGCTAACTAAATTGGTTCTTGAAATCTCAACCACTTGTAGTGAACACCAAGCTCAAGGATCTCACTAACTTATAATCAAAACCACTTGTAGTGAACACCAAGCTCAAGGATCTCACTAACTTATAATCAAACTTGATGGAATTCTCTTGAGTCTAATGAGCTAGGGCTGCTAGGCCTACAAAGACTAATGTAAATGTACCCTGTTTATACTAATATTGTATATTTAAAGTGGTATTATTTTTTGTGTGTGTTAGATTGTAAATTATTCCAAAATCTTGAAAAACACTGTATTTGTTTTTATATTTATTGGGGGAACCCCAATTTGGGGTTCATTATTGGGGGACATGCCAATTTTTTGAAGTATCGAGGTATAACAGGTTAGGAACCACTGGCCCAGTCAATACTCTAAACACTGTTCTAGAATCTCCCATTCGCGCTGCATGTCCTGCCCACCGTAATCTGCGAGACTTGGTTATCTTAACAATGTCTTGTGATGAGTAGAGTATGTAACTCATCATGATGTAATCTTGTCCATTTACCAGTGACTTGATACCTTTTTAGACCAAACATATTTCCAAGCAACTTGTTTCCGAATACCCTAAATTTATTTTTAATAAAATGAATTAGTGCCAGGAGCCACAACAACAGGAGAATCGTAAAGTTGGTTTATTTCTTTGTTTCCAAGATTGAAAGTCTGGGCGTTGTAAGTAGGGCTTTTTCTCCTTTGAAGTTTTATGGGAAGTTTGACATCTAAGTTGTAATCTTCGTGGATATAAAATCCCTGTTTGTAGTTTTAATTGAATTCAAATACTGCTCCTTCTTTAAATTTCGCTCCTGTCAAGTTAGTTTTTGTGACGTGTCTTTGCAGAGCTGTGAAATTTTGTACATGATGTGGAGTGAGTTCTACTACTTTAAAAGTTGTTTTCTTGCGTCATTTCTGTATGAAGTATGCATAGTGGTCTTTAGAATACACATTTGCTTGTCGTATCTCTTTTTCTATGTTCCCGAAATCTCGGTCACAGGGTAGATAGGAATGACCGAGTATCATGAAGTAATGTTTAATGACATCAAACCATTTTTTATGAATCAGTGATTGATTGGCAAGTAAGACATTGATGTTCTTATTTTGACCAAAACATTTATCGCTGAACATGATAATCTTTTGGATTTTATTTGGAACGTTTGACAAGTATTGTTATAAGCAACAAGCAATCTCACAAGACCCACGGTTTGCCATAGTTTCATCCAATAAAAACATTGTTGACTCACCCGTTTTAATGTTATGAATACAAAAGTTGTAAGTCCAGAGCTTACGTTTGTAGAACTGGATCCCGCTGGTGAGTTTTGGGGTTGTTAGCGCCTGTTGAAGGTCAAAAGCGATCGCCAAAGTATCATCATCTTTATTATTTTTTTTTTATAAGACTTGAGGAGGGCCTGTGGAGCTTTCGCTCGTCTTAAGTGTAATTCCTTATCTTTTTCAAGTTTTCTGACGCTATCAGAATTTTGCTGAACATTTTTATGTAGTTTTTTTAAAATTGAAATGTAAGTTTTATCACAAAAATTACACGTGTCACTACCGGGGGGTTCGAAACCAATGTTGAATGTATTGAACGTATCTCTATAAAAATGCTTAGAGACAGGCTGGCTGCCTTCCAGGATAATTTTCTTTGAGCCACTCCTGATATAGTTCGTAGAGTGAATTTAAGTTAAGACCAACTGGGAGGTATTTTCGATGAGGGCTTTTTGCCCGGCTCTAGTGGCTAGAAACAACGGGCAAATATGTAATGTGCTCTCTAACGTGTGACCTATCATCTTCCTTTACTTTGTTTACAGATTCAGTTTTGCCTCTCAAGTCACTTTCTATTGTTCCTGTCAGTTTTGTGTTATCTAGAACGACGTGAACAGTTTTTCGGTTATCCCATAAATGTTGTAAAAAGCAGTTCGACACACGTTGTATTTCACATTGTCGCCGATTACAGTATATTCAATACGTCTCAAAGTACGACTTGGCCTGCCTTTGACATACAAGCCCTTAACATCATTACTGTTAACGAGTTTGGACAAATAAGCGTTTTGTAAATTGTAATCTCCTAACTGCCAAAATGCATTAAAAATACTTTGAACTTTAGGTAGGCCTACCTTATCAAAGCACCCACAGCCACACGGCTCTCCAACTTTACGGGGTGCTATAACCCTCTGAACTGGCTTGTGAGAAAGAACAGTCTCTTTGCTTGTGACCTTCAACAGCGAGCGGTAGGGAGAGAAATTGGGGAGGAGAATGTTGAGTTTGCCCGCACGCTGAATGGTCAAAAGTGATTCAAGTTTATTTTAAAGCCTTATTTCCAAGGGCTAGAAGGACGAACTCCACAAACTAGAACTGTGAGCATGTGCAGTAGATGTTCCTGAACACGATGGATGATGGATGTTGAGTTCACCCTTCTCGCATATTTCCTCCCATGTGCATAATATTTCCCAAGATTTACGTTTGGGTATGAGATTCAGGATTCAACATTCGGATTATTAAAATAGTGGATTTGACCCAACTCCTTATTTGAAGTAAAGCTAACTACAAAGTGTGTCTTTCATTATTAAAACATTAATGTAACTGCCATTTCAGATATATTTTTATGATTATAATGTTTAATAATTACTTGTTTTTTGTTTACAAAGTTAAAAACGTTTTAATATCACACTTGACTTGACATTTCTTTCTGATAACCTTGATTGCACTCATTTGAAATACAAGACTCAACCCCTTCTGTAAGCCTGGATTTCTTTTTCAAATGTTAAATATTTCACTAGCTCACTTAAACAGTAATAGATGCATATAAAGTTGAATCAACGTAAATATTTGTATATGAACACATAGAAACATAAAGAAAAACTAAAATATTTTTGAATTCTCGTTATGTTTTTTATTCAACATTATTGTATGCATGTGAAGTGTAGGTTTGTCAGGATAAATACGAGAGCAAGGTGAATGAGGTTGGAATGAGATATCTAAGAATTGTATGTGGACAGAGTCAGTAATGAATGGGTACTAAAGGAGTGTGGTTTGAGAGGGAATACAACAGGTCAATGTGAAATGTTGGTTTGAGCATGTTGAGAGGTTGAGTGTGGATCAAAAGGAAGAGTAAGCCATGTAAGGCATTGCTAAATGTATTAGTTAGACAAATATGTGAAAAAGATAAACATTAATAGTTTGAGAATAAAAGAGAATGTATAAGTCGGTGTATGGATGTTGTTGAAGCAAAGAAAGTATGCAAGGATAGATAAGTGTAGAGAAAGTTAGTAAGGATGGATAAAGTACAGAGTTGTGGTTTGTGGCTTACCCAACAGCCTGGTTAGATATGGATGAATGTAGTTTTTTTTTACCATGATACATGTTACTGGGAACTCCTCCCACCCCAAACGTCCCCACTCCACCTTGACAGTCATAAGAGTCCCTATCCATAAGTTTCTTCCTTCCTCTCCTCCCACCAACCACCTGACCCCCATCATCCTTCCCTGCCCCCGCCCAGGAGACTGGGACTCTAGAAATAAAACAGTTACCCTCTATCAGGTTGAACATTTTCTCAAAATGTCTAATCTCTAATTCCTTTTCTTTTTCTACTGTCTTCATCAAGCTTCCTTGTTCATCCATCATTTTAACTTCTTTTCCTTTCTCTCTCCTCCTGTTTCTTAACTGTCTATAAAACAGCTCACTTCCTTCCACAACTCTTTCCAACATCTCTGTCCATTTTAGCTTTCAATCCTTACTGGCTTCCTGTACCACCTATTTTATTTATTACTTGTCCTCCCACATACCTCCTCTTCAGCTCCCACCAGACAGTTCTCAAACCTTTCCCATTCAACCTCCACACTTTCATCTCATCCTTGAGCATTAAGCTTCTTGCCTTTCATATGTACAGCTCTCTTTCCTCTTCATTTTGTAGCCTCCACACCCTTATTCTTCTTTCTCATCTTACTACCTTTCTCCTACATCCCCATCTCTTTATGTCTGTCATTATCTAAGGACAAACTTGGTATTACCTTGAAGTTTACAGTCTACCTTTTAAATTTTTTGATCTTGAGGAAGTAGTTTATTACGACTGTTGCTCCCCATCCCAACTGTATCTAGTGATCTTATACCAGCCATGTGCCTTTAGTGTTAGTATTGTTCCTTTCCTGAGATTAATGGACTAAAGGTCTTAGAGTCACGGAATGTCACACACATTCAACTGTCAAAGTTGTATTATGCTGGTGATTGAGTGTGTCTTTGTGTAGGTGAGGTGTTCCCGAGAATAATCCAAGAACTCACACCCGTGTGTAAACACTTTGCAGTCAGAGGAACAACCAAACAAGCGAAGCACGCTATTCGCTGCTTATATGTCAATTTGGTGGACAATCACGCAACGGTCTTTGCAGAGATCCTCGAGGTATTGTTGTTTTACACCTGTGGAGTGGGGGTCCTTGTACCACATAATGTATACTTGGCGCGGTGAGAGAGTCACGGTGAAAAACAACTTTAAGTATATTTTGTTTTATATAAAGACATTTCTCTCACTCAAGTTCAACTGAATAGAAAATTATTCTAAATAATCATACATTTCTTGTGAGAGCAAAACTTTTCATAAATATAACTCAATTTAGGCCTGTATTTATTTTTCAGTTGCATAATATTAGTCCAAACTTGCACTACAAATGTATTTCAATTAAAAAATAAATGATCAAATTATAAACTTATGGCAACTTGGTCATAACGAAATAAAGTTTATAGTAAAGTATAAGGGTAGATGGGGGGGGAATTCCAAAAGGGACAAAAATTCTTATTTGTTCTTGGGTATAAGAAATAAATGTAAATTTTGAACCTTATATAATTTTTGAAAGGCAGTGATTATTTACACAAAACAATTTTTTTTCTGATTTATTTTTAAATTGTTAGTTTTCCAAATAAAAACTAAATAATATTGTTCTAAGATTTTGAGGTGAGTTAGGATAAAAAAAAACCTAAGCCCAATGAAACTATAATAACTTTTTATCTTTGTGCAAATGTTCGTATTTAGGGTGTATTTTGTGCTTATTTTGATTTTTACTCATTATTTTAAACAAAAAATATGATTTGCTGCCTTAATTATATTTGGAGATAAATTAGGGGTCTGTGAGCTTGGGGTTTTTTCATTTGAGCCAAACTCGAGTCGAGTATTTATAAAAGCTCTCGAGTTAGAGTATTGTATATTCATAATTTTAAAATGTTAGAAAGTATATTAAAACACATGTTCTTAAAATATCAATGACACTCATTTTTATAAATATTTAATAATTTTAAAGTTAAATAATGGAAATATCGGTTTTTTAATTATAAATAACATTTATAAAACACAATTTAAAAATAAGAACACTCAAATAAAAATATAATAAAAAATAATTAAAATGGTTCCAACACTCATGTCTTTATGGACATTAAAATTACACTAACAATTATAAAACAAAGTTAGTAAAATTGATAATTGCATGATGGCTTGGAAATGTATAACAAGACAGTGTAGAAACACTGTACAGTGATGTAAAGTAAGTGATAGTGAAGTAAGCTAACCTGAAAGGATAGTTAGGAACAAACACACTTCTCTCTTCATGTCTTCTTAAACTTATAACACTTTCCACTTCTTCAAAACTTCCACAGTTGCACATCAGTTTGAATTTTCGGGAATATTACTTTTTCATTAATGTTTCTTCATATGAAAAATAAATATTTCCTAAAATTCAAAACAATGTGCAACTGTGAAAGTTTGAAGAAGTGGGACGTGTAAAAGTGTAGAAAGAAAATAGAGAAGTGTGTTTGTTTATGTCTAGTCCTAACCTAACTATCCTTTCAGGTTGGCTTCTTTAACTATCACTTTACATTATTGTAGTGTGTTTCTACACTGTTTTGATCAAAAGTTAATAAAATTGTTGTTTTAATAAGGTAATATTTCCCCAAAATATGATTCATTAACTTAATTTACCATATAAGAAAACGTAAGAATCGTAAACAATTAGAAATTTGAAGTGTTTCGTATTTCGTTTATTATTCCTTAGTGTAATTGTGCATTATCATGTCTTCTGCTCCATTTCCATTCCTCTATACCCAGTTGCATATTCGCATTGTACAGGATCTGGTTAGACATTATTTTATTGATAAATTTTTAATGGTTATAAAAGTCGATGCTGATACTTTAAAATTAAAAATAATACTTCTAGCAAACAATATGAAATAGTAAATGCATTTTTAATTTAAATGTAGTAAGTTTGGTAAAATATGTATTGTAATAAATAAGTTGAATTTATAGATGACCAACTTAATTCTATAACTAAATAGTAACTAAACTAGATCTAGTTTTGTAGCTAAAGATATTAATTAATAGAAGTTTTAAATATCTTAAGTTTGAAACATTTAATAAACTATGTTTGTTGATATTACATTTTAATTTAATATAAATTATTATTTTAGAAAGGGACCATATAAAAATAGTAAAAAGTATCATTCATCTATTTAGTATTCTTCTTAGCTATTTTTATTTTCAATGCATTGTCATGGCAAAATAAGTGAACAACTTCAATCAAGTATAATTAAAAATGGACAAAAATATTGAATAAATTTACCGGTCGAAAATGGTTTTAAAGCTCTTTTATGTTATTAATGTGAAAATTGAAATTAATTTTTAACAATTTGTTAAGTAATCGAATGATTTATAAGTGGAAATGCTGATATCATCTCAATTAAATAGACAATGCTTACTATTGTGTCTTAAAAATTGATTATTAAGTACATCAAGGGGAAGCTCGAAAATAACGAGCCTACAAAACTTTCAATCTTGATCTCGAACTTAAGCGGCAAGCTCGAGTTCGAGCTCGAAATACGAGTACTCGCAGAGCGCTAGGATAAATATAATCATTAATTATATGGTAATGTTAGTTAATAGGTCTCAGTTGTTTTTAATGTAGTGATCAAATAAAAATAACCGACGTTTAGCGCAACTGTCTGCTAAACGAAAGATAAGTTTAATTTAACTTAAGTAAACCGATACAATTCTTAATTAATATGAACACACATATGACATTGAAATATGATTTTTAATTGTAACATGTATGAATATTAAGCTTTTCCCAAAATATCCAAGTAATAAATATTCTTTACCCTAACCAAATTTTGGTAATGTATATTTTTCCTAGTTCTGGATCTAATGCAGGCCTACTTTTAGGACAGTTTACCCAAATACAATTGAGTAACCCACAGATTGAAAGTTTAGTCATAAAACAAACTGGAGGGTTGAAACTTGCCTTTTGATTTAGTTAACATTTAAAAAAACTTTGTGCTAGCAAAATAATTTCAATTAATAATTTTCCAGCATTAGTTTGTGGGTTGGCCACCAAGAGCTCTGCTAGAAGTGCCAAGTGGCCAGACTTACCGGTATATTCTGCGTGTGTTTTAGCCCAATAGTTGGGAAAAAGAGAGTGCTAAATCATTAGCTACACTTTAAAAGGTGGAATTACTGAAAAAACTAATTAATGAAACGCTTGTGAAGGCTTTTTGTAAGTTCTATGATATTGCATTATCAGTAGTTAAACTCATTGAAATAAAACTAACAAATTTCCCCCCCTTTTTTTTTTTTGTCATTGAAAATCAGAAATGTTTAAAGTGCTAGAAAACATTGGAAAAAGCACTTTCATAAATGAATGATTCACTTATAAATTGGTTCAAGTTCGGACATAACGACGAGAAACTCAACAATAATCAATATAAGTGGATTGCATAAAAATATAGATGGTGTGAGACTCCCCCCAAGATGCATCTTGGGTTGATATGCTCAAATCCTTGAATCCCTCAAAACTTATGGTATTTGATAGATTTGAGACTCATAAAATGATCAAATAAAATGTTGAATATATTATTAATAATATGACATCAAATAACAATTTAAAGCGATTGGTTCAAGTACTCAGGTTTTGACCATTGAGCCGAGTTAGGGATCAAGATCAAAAGTTTTGTGGTTTCAGCATTGTTGAGCTTCCTCTTTTTAAATACATCAGTAAGGATAGGCTGTTTAGTTTAGATAATATTGACAGTTTCACTTATAATTCATTCAGCTACTTAACAAATTGTTAAAATTAATATCAAATTTACCCGCTGCGCTAACACGCTGCTCTCGCAGTAGACTAGATTGCCGATGATCGGGGCATTGAGGTTCATATATCTGTCGGTTGTACTGAGAGTAGTTTTTCCAAAATAGTTTTCCACTCTGCCTCCACACAAATTCGGGTACATTTCCTCTCAATATAACCTTCCTATTCCTTATAATTATTAGTGTGATCAGTAAATAGTAGTAAGACGCAATGCTAAAAAAACAAACAGAAATAAAACACACTAATAACGTTATAGAGGTCTAAAACTAAACTAATTCAATATTTTGATCTTGTTTGAATTATCCTTGGTTGAAGTTGCATTGCCATGACAAGGCAATGATAATAAAAATATCTAACTAGATCACTAAATGCTTGAATAATCATTATTAACACTATTTTTACATGGTCCCTTTCTATACGTTTAACTAAAAAACTAGTATTTCTATTTAGTTATATAATTATGTTGGTTAACCTGTTTAAAATAAGATTGATCAACATTGCAATAAATATTTTACCAAACTGACATTTAAATAAAAGAGACGTTTACTTTTTCATATTATCTACTAGAAATATTAACTTAACCATCCTATTTTTCATTTTAAAGCACTAACAACAACTTTTATAAGCATTATAAATTGAAATTGAAATAAATTTAGTGAGAGAATTTATAGTTTTTATTTGATGGTTATCCTTATTTTTAAATCATGTTTTATTGTTTCTAATTTAAAAACCATTAATTTAAATTTTTTAAACTTCTTTATTCAGAAGTATTTACATTTTGTTTGTTTTAGTTGATGACATTTTTAATATACTATTTTACCTTTAAAATACATTTAAAAATTATGAATATACTCATACTCGACTTGAACTCGGGAACTTATTAAAAGATTTGACTCAAAAGAAGAAGAAAAACAATCTTGCAGACCCCTAGTGATTGGTAAAAAGAGATTTATATAGACTTGTGTAGTTGGGAGAGTACCCCCTGCCCCCAACAGGGACAAAATTGTATTAACAAGATCGATTTATAAAAAATATTGTCTCTGTTAATGGAGTAATAGACATGTGAAACAAAATATAATTTGTCTGCGACACCAAACTTTAAGCCATTACGGCACAGAATTATCTGATTTCCAAACCCTTCCTACACCTCTGACAAGACATCTTGTGAATGTGTGGAATGCCAGGCCTCCCCCGTGGTTCGGATTCCACGTTAAACTGTAAGTCCTTCATTTCATCTCACAATCACCCTTCCATTACACATTAGCGTAAGTGCGTATAACCCTAACGGGTAGTAAGACGTGGTGCTAATAATAATTTAAGCCATTAAATTTACAAATTTTCAAAATCAAATTTTAAATTTTTTCATTTGACTTAATCTGTCCATTTTTAAAGAATCAAGGTTTCAAATCTGGATTTAAGATTTAAAAGAAAATGAAAGATGGTGATTTGGGAAATCCCCCTCCCCTACTTTTACCAATACTGTACAACTTAGATGAGCTTTCTGGGAACAATGGCTGCCAGTCCTACATGAGAAGATATGAACCTTTTCATGTATAAATATTGATAGTGCTTGTTATAACCTTTTAAGGCATAGTAAGTGTTTAAAGAGCTGGTTCTTGGAAAGCAACTTTATGGGATGTCATTTTGTACATAATTAATATTAATATCTTACCTATATTTTTTACATCCATCATTGTTTCCAGTCTGTGGTCAGCTTTTTTTTATTCAAGCCATATATTTTCCACTCCCGGCTTGGTAGGCCTGTCGTAGCATACTATGCCTTATAATCTAACTTAAGACTAGGACAGGCACAACATCCAATCCCCGACCGTTAATTCATCACTGTGAAGAGTAAACCCACATTTCACCAACGATACATTTTTCGGCCATGCCGGGACCCTTAGCTTAGTAGACAGACACACTACCAACTGAGTTAAGATGTCCGATTCAAATCTCAATACTATTTTATTAATAATATCAATATTAATAATGTTTTATACTTTTTGATCCTTATGTTTTTACAATAATAAATTACTGTTTTATAAAATGTGACTAATATCTCCCTTATATCAGATACACTACAAACCATCTATTTTTTTTTCCCCGCCATCTTAGAATGTGAAGGAGAATTTGAACCCAGAAAGTCCTTACTACCGGACTGCGATTGTTTCTGTGGGTCACATAGCCTACAACCTCCCAGACAAGTATCCAGTGCACATCAAGAACACTATATCTCGTAAGGTAAGGTTGCAAAACATGTTTTAATATATCTCTATAAGGAAAACCACTTTTTGCCTTACCAGTCAATTGCATTATATTTGGAAGAAGCTACAGGAGAGGTGGATATAAACGTATAAAAGGGACAGACACAATATGACTTTTACAATGAAAAGAACCCAGTTCACACTTTACATTGCTGCTAATGGACAAAGAGATAATGGTTGCCTTTTAAAGAAAATTGATCGTTACCGCCCAATCCCCCGACCTAGGTTTCATTCTATCAGAACTCATCAGGGAGGAGTGTGAAATGAGTAATGCAACCTAAAAGAGGAAACAAAATAAAACACAAAAGAGATAAAAAATTTAATTTGCATTTATTTCACAAGATGGTTGTAAATTTAACTGAAGCAAAATATGAATGTAGAAGATCAGTACAGCCAGTTACTGTTGAACCTCTTATCCAGGTGTATTACCCATGAAGCCAACTTGTCAACATCATCATCAACTGTTTCCATCCTGTGGCTAAGTCACTTTAGTAAATTGCTTCCATCTTCCTCTATCCTTCCACCATTCTTCCTCCTTTAATTGCTTCCAATATTCACCTCTCACTTGAACACACTCCGTTATCTGCTCCTTCCATCTCTTTCATGGCCTCTCGCGGTCTTTTTCCTACATATTTAATTGCTTCCTCCACTATCTCATGTACTCCCTGTACTCCTACTCTTTCCAGGATAACTTCTTTCCCGTGTCCTCCACTTTCCTAGTCTCTCTTACATTCACTGTCCATGTTTCTGCTGCATATGTAACAATGGGTAAAAAGAACAAGGCTTCCTTACACTGTAAGGGCACTTCTCTTTTCATTAAATCCTCTCTACTCCCACCCTTTGCCTCAATCATGATTTCAATTATTTTACATTCTGTACATTTCTTAGCCAGCCAACCTTATAACTTTACCAGGCCTTACTCTCTTCCTTGACATTACCATCATTACACACTCTTTAACTTCCTTATTCCATTCTTGTAGTTGTTCTTGTACTTCCTCTTTCCTCTCCCTCCATACCAGCAAGTCATCGGCAAACATCGTGGCTTTCATTCTTTCCTCCCAGAGTTTTCCTGACACTTTGTTCATGAACATTTCCATTACCATTACAAATAGTAGTGGTGATAGAGCACTCCCCTGCTTCACTTCTCTATCCTTCCACCATTCTTCCTCCTTTAATTGCTTCCAATATTCACCTCTCACTTGAACACACTCCGTTATCTGCTCCTTCCATCTCTTTCATGGCCTCTCGCGGTCTTTTTCCTACATATTTAATTGCTTCCTCCACTATCTCATGTACTCCCTGTACTCCTACTCTTTCCAGGATAACTTCTTTCCCGTGTCCTCCACTTTCCTAGTCTCTCTTACATTCACTGTCCATGTTTCTGCTGCATATGTAACAATGGGTAAAAAGAACAAGGCTTCCTTACACTGTAAGGGCACTTCTCTTTTCATTAAATCCTCTCTACTCCCACCCTTTGCCTCAATCATGATTTCAATTATTTTACATTCTGTACATTTCTTAGCCAGCCAACCTTATAACTTTACCAGGCCTTACTCTCTTCCTTGACATTACCATCATTACACACTCTTTAACTTCCTTATTCCATTCTTGTAGTTGTTCTTGTACTTCCTCTTTCCTCTCCCTCCATACCAGCAAGTCATCGGCAAACATCGTGGCTTTCATTCTTTCCTCCCAGAGTTTTCCTGACACTTTGTTCATGAACATTTCCATTACCATTACAAATAGTAGTGGTGATAGAGCACTCCCCTGCTTCACTCCATGTTTTATTTGATACCACTTCGTCCTCCCTTACTCTGTCCTAACACAGTTCATATCTTCACTCTTATTACAACTCCTCTTTACACTTCATCCTCCTCCAATGCTCTCCAAATTGAATTTCTATCCACACTTATCCAATGCAACCACAACGACCCTGACAACGAATGAATGGTCACTGTTTTGATACCAACCACAACAACCTTCATGTCCAAACACATAATTCTGTGAATTTAATCGTCAATGAGAATTTAGTCATATCAAATTGTTTAATAATAGACTTCTAAAGCTACAGATGATTTTTTTAAACATTCTGTTACCATAATAATCATAAAATTATAATTAGATGATTTAGCCACTGGGCCACTCATTGTTAAACATCTGACATTGTGTTAGTGCATTAATTGAGAAGTTTATTATTTAATAAGTGTAATTGTGATAAATGTTTTATTTGTAGATTGTAAAAGAACTGTTAGTAAAGAACACCACAGCTCCAGCTGATCCAGATTACACCAACCTGGAGTGGTGCAGAGAATCAGAACTGCCAGAAGAAACTTTGTGCAAGGTACATCTTTGATAGAGTTGTGTAAAACACTGGGACCTCACGACTCATATTGTGTTCTCAAATAAAAGGAACAAACACAATATGGCTTTTACAATGAAACTAAGAACACAGTTCACACTTTATATTGCAGTCACAGGACAAAGAGGTAATGGTTGCCTCTTGAAGAAACTAAAACATTACCACCCAATCCCTCAAGCTAGGTTCATTCTATCGGAACTCATCAGGGAGGAAAGAAAGATATTAAACCGAAGAGAAAGAAAATTGTAAAGAATGATAGGACACTTAGAAATAACAGGAATAACATAAAAGACAAACAAAGGAAATGAACATTGGCTTTGAATATGTAATATATATGTGTCTTAATTATATTTATTATACTATTATGTAAAGAGTTTCCACATATTTATTTTAAACAAAATCACTGCCAATTTTTTTTTAAATTATCCAATATTAAACTATTATTTGTCAAATTGAATGTTAAATAAAATATTGAATTTGTTTATTAGTTGCATCTTTTGTTTGTTAGTTTGCATGGAAAATATCTAAGTAAAAATGTTTTACCCATATGTACTGATTTCACTAATGTTTTAAGGGTAAGGCAGGCTTGATTTAGAAGAATTGTAACCACATATATGTGAAGGGAAAGTGTAAAATTATTTGGGAAAAATCTTCTTCAGCACTCCCGACTGGAATTCAAACCCCAATCTCCTTGTCATCGGAAGTTCACTTTATTGCGAGATTGATGCCTTACACCATTCACCCACCAACACAATTAAAAGTATTTCAATCTGTAACAAATATCATAAATAAGGGTCTATGAAGCTTCAATAATATTGATATCAATTTGAATTTTATATTATTCACTTCTATAACAAATCAAACTTAACCAGGAAAAAAATCAATAAAATTTTAGGCCTTTGCAAAATTAGCGTATAATCCCAATGGGTAGTAAGACGTGGTGCTAACTATTATTATTACTAGAGATGGATCCTTTGAATCTTTGAATCACCAAATCCTGACAAGTATTCTATATTCGAGGATTCAGTGTTTTACTGGATTCAATGATTGAATCTTTCTCCTCATAAACAAAGCATAATATGTTGAATTCCAAAATTAATTAGTTAAGCCTACTTGAAAAGCACAACTTAATCCATAATATTTATTTGGTTGGACAAAAGAGATAAACATAAATAAAATCTTCCTTAAAAAAATAAAAAATTGTTATGTTTGGAAAATCTTACGTGCCTAGTACCCTACCCTCCCAACCGTATGGGAAACTCACCGTATGGAATGCTCACTTCTAAAACTTTCACCTCGCGAACAATCTTGTAAATATTTTAATAAACACATCAAAACTCTTCAAAAACTGAAAATCAAAACTAGAATTACAAATAGACTTGAAATAAATTAAACAAATTACGGCTTTTTTTAACAGATATAAGAATATATTACGCATGATAAGAAGTCAGCCGCCATGATGTATATTATGTTTACTCGCCCGAGTGATGATTAAAATAAAGATACTGTTAATTCTTACCACCCAACTAGTTTTAATTATCTACAACTATGCAAAGAACCCCAATTTATTGAATACCATCCTTAAGTTAGACATTTTGTTGGGTTTCATGAAAAATAAATACTGTCAACAGTCTGACACCGATAAAACTGTTAATTTATACCTACCGGCCTACGTATTGTATACCGATTGTTTGTTTATAAGCGATTCAGGTAAGCTGATCACATAGTAAGCGCGCTCGAGTTTTAAGAATCAAATAACGACTTGCTAATCCATTATTTCTTTAAAATTTATTTTAACTTAGAGTTTATTATTTTTTTAAATATGTTATTGAAGTAATTGTAAAAATATTCAAATGTAGTCCTGCCTTATAAAATGGGAATGAACATATTGTAGTTGAAAATGTGTGTGTGTTTTAAATAGAATGTATTCTCAGAAATTTTATATCTCAAGAATCGAATATATTGGTTTTCTACGCAAAAATAGATAATGGATATAAAATAAAATAATAACAAAACATAATTAAGCATAGTTGAGTTCACTATTTCCAATGTATGTTTAATTGTTAAGCATGTTGTTTTAGTCTTTATTAAAAAGATCCGTTTGTATTTTTATTTTTGCCATTTTTATACAATAAAATATCCTTTTATGATGATTAAAGTTGATCAAAGGATATCTAGGCCTAATCTGTTTATTATAAAATAACCCATTCCAACAACACTTTTAAAAATAACTAAAAGACACTCAAATTTTGATTGATTTGAGTTTTAAACAATAATATGAGTCTAGATTGTTTAATTTGGTTGGATTTCAACATGTATTTTTTGAGGGGTGTCTGGGGTTGATTATAATTTAAAGCATGTTTAAAATAAATCTTAAGTCATAGTTTAGGCCTATATCGTGTAATGTAGGTATATATGTAAATCATTAAAATTTATAACGATTTGCTAGGATTTGGATTCAAGATTTGAACATAAAAAGTAGATTCGGGTTCAAGAAATAGTGGATTCGATCCATCTCTAATTATTATTTTGCAAAATTCTACACTGTACCTAAAATAAGTCAATATATTTTTCCAATAACAATTTTTGCGAGGTAAATTAAAAGCTTATTAACTATTACCAAACTGACTGGAAAATAAGACACACTTTTTTTATTTAGCATAAACCATTTTACTAAAACCTTGGCACAGCCTATAATCACACCTTGGATAATACATAATTTTATAATAAAGGAAATTGATAAAACTAAAGAAAAAGGAAAAATAAACTACTAAGAATAAATTTGATGAAGAAAGCCCACCTAGGGAAAGAGGAAAGATGTGGGAAGAATTCAATGCACAAAGGTGACATCTTCTTCCTTTCTTCTGTCTTCTATAGTAGAAGTAGTCACACACACATTTTAACACAAATATAATAATATTTCGGCATTGTTGCCTTTATCAAACACAAACAATGAATTACGCCAGTTTGAATTTAATAAAAACAGCTAGGAACACATTGTGCCAACCATTCTACCAAATAACAGCTCAACAGTTGGTTATATTGGAATTATAAAATTTGAGCTAGAGAATGTATAAATAATGTATAAACGATGAGAGTATATGTGAACAGGCTGTAGGTTCTCCAACCTTTGTCTCTACTATAAAACAGATGTCAATGTTTTATTTTAGACCATTTTGAACTCACATATTTTAAAAGCTATGTTGCTGAAAGTTGTAGAGACATAATGATGCTGATTGTTACTCCAGGTGGAAGCACTGAAGACAATGGCTAGATGGCTCCTAGGTGTAAAAACTGACGAGATGTCTGCCAGTAAAACATTCCGAATGCTGAATGCCTTCATTCAGAACAGAGGAGACCTGCTCAATGAAAAGAAAATTAGGTATGTCAAGTTTATTGCAGAGTTAAACCTTGTAAAGTACATGTGACATATTCTACCTTTAGTATGATAATATTGTATATTCTTCTTTCAAATTATATAGATATTTTAAAATTCTTAGTAATTAATTCAGTAGATAACTGTGCATTAAGAGTATGAAGAGGACAATATGACGTTGCTAATCATCCCACTATTTGTTCTAAACATCCAGTTTTTATAAAATAAACTTACATAGTGACACATTTTTCACTAAAAAATCAAGTGTTATAGTTCTTTATTTCGATTCACAATAAGCTTGTGCAGACTTGAAAAGTTTCTATTCTAATTAGCTACTCGGTACTGCCTTGTGTAGTTATTTAGCACTCCACAATAGGAAATTTAGAACTCTCCTTTGTTTAATTATTATTCTCTAAAATTTAAAAATGACACCTGGACAAGAGGATCAACCACAGAACTTTTGGCTTAGTATGCCAATGCTCTAACCACCGAACTGTCTAATTCAAATAATATAATATTTAGATGCGGCTAAAACCGAACGTAACAATTATAACTTTACTATTGTCACCATAAGGCCCTCCTGAATTGACGGTAGCTGAGTTATCTGATAGCCCGTGATCTTAATTGATTGCTCATTGTAGCTGATGATTTCCACACATCCATCACAGACTCTGCCTTAAACTATGGGTGAAGAATTACCCTTGGCATGGGAAGACTCCGGGACAATTCACTGGTAGAAGCATTGATGTACTATGCCAAGATCCCGAGCTCACTTCCTGTGCCTGGGTTTAATTTAGCAATTTAAAAAATATACTATACTATTTTGTCAAAAAACGTTATAAAAACTGCAATACAACTGTCCCTCTCACCTTGACAATTATATGGCTACTAATACTTTGATCATGTGCCATGTCTTGTCTGGGTTCAAACCTGTGTTTGTCAATGTTCCAGTAAATGTGAGATGGCGTGGCTGAGACTGGCAGCAGGTTGCGCCATGCTCAAGATCTGTGAGCAAAAGGGAGTAGGAGATCAGTTCAATGCTGATCAGTTCATCAATTTGTCTCTGCTCATGGTTGTAAGTACAACATTACAAATAGAACAGGATAACTTTTACACATTGGTGACATTTTAATTTGGTTCGCATTAACTCATTATTTGATGTAGAAAATATAAATTGTTACTTGATGTTAACCTTTTTTGCTATAATACAAATTCACATACACTTTAAGGGAGGAAGATTAACGTTTTGAAGTATAATTGTTATGTTTTCACATACTTATATTAGGACATAATAACCTTAATAAAACTATGTTCAAAATTTTAATCTGTTTTTTCCAATTTGTAATCTGAAATTTACTGAATCCTTGAAGAGCGAATATTCTAAAATCTTTGGGTCACTCAAGGATTCTAAAGGCCATTCCCTTGTAACTGTCGGCTTTTAATCTCGACTTTTCAGGATGAAGTTCCTCAGGTGCGAGAACTGTTTGCTGCAAAGCTCCACAAGGGGCTGAGTAGAGGTATTCCTCAAAAATGTTTGCCCCTCGACTTCATGGGATTCTATGCTCTTGGGGGCTTAGAGCGGGACAAAAGGCTCAAAATGCTCGTAAAACAGAACATGACTGCAGACATAATCAAGAGACGAGAATACATCAAAAATATCTCCATGGGAACAACTGGAAGTGAGTAACCTAAATAAACTGTGAGACATTGGATATCTACACACTGTGCTGACAATAACATTCTACACACTGTACTGACAATAACATTCTACACACTGTACTGACATTAACATTCTACACACTGTACTGACATTAACATTCTACACACTTTACTGACAATAACATTCTACACACTGTACTGACAATAACATTCTACACACTGTACTGACATTAAAATCCTACACCAGGGGTCAGCAACCTCTAGTAGTGTTGTGCCGAAGTAATCTTGCAAAGTTGTTCAGCGTGCCAGCCAACCTAATTGTTTATAATTTACTCTAATTAACCAGCACAACTATTAAAACAAATTTAATTTGAAAATGTAAAATGTAAATGTAATGTCAAAATTTCCAACGAATACCGAACAGTACAAATCGAATAGTAGATGTTTCTTACATTGTTAATAAACATTATTTTAACTATTACATTCCTTTGGAAGTATCGGCGGAGTGAAAAAAACTATTTCAAAACATTGTTATTTGAACTGGTATTAATAAAAGAAGACTGAATTTATAACACAATTTCAGGAAATTGAAATAAACCTTTGATCCAGTTTTTTAGACAACATGTTTCATGTAATTTAAATTTATTAAATTCTGTGAAGTTTTTGATAGGAATTTAAATTTAAAAATTGCATGGAGAATGTTTAACTGGTCAGTGTATAGGTTATTCTTTTAACTTAAAATATTATTATTATTATTATTATTATTATTATTATTATTATTACACACATATATATAAAATGGGGTGATTAATAAACATGATCATATTTAGATTCTTTCATGGTTTTATTATTTAAAAGTGTAGTTCTCATTTTCTAATATGTAGGGCCTTTTTTTTTTTCTTTTTTGTGGTGATTAGTACTCAACCCAAAGTTAGGTTGGGTCCTAAATCGTTCCACCATTAGCTGAAAGCCTAGGCAGCACTCAAGAGGCATACTAGGGAAATGAGGAGTGCGGTAGTTTACTGTTACTTTCCTCACTGAGCCAGAAGGTAATATTACGCCACCAACTGCCCTTACAAGACACCTTCACTCCATTCATCTCAGGGACTGGCTGTCTACTGAATGTTAATACTAGTATTAACTGACTCTACAAGCGACATCTTCCCTCCAGTCATCACAGGGACTGGCTCTATACTGAATGTTAATACTAGTATTAACTGACTACAAGCGACACCTTCCCTCCATTCATCACAGGGACTGGCTCTATACTGAATGTTAATACTAGTTTAGCTCATATTATACAACAATACATTTACTAAAATAACACAACAGTAATGAATGTTAAAATTAGGTCTCGACCCCCTTTAAATGGTATCTATGTTTAACGACCTTTAAATGTTCTCTAGAAGATTTATGACTCAACTATTCGAACTTGCTATTCAAAGTTTTGAATTGAATATATTTTTTCTCTTTTCTAACTGACTAGAATATATATAAATATAGAAGAGTGGTTGTCCTGGGCCTTAGAGACCAAGTGGAGAATGAGAGTCATGAGGGAAGTGAGGAATGGCTTCATTCTGTGTGGATGGGAATAATGAAGGGAGGAGAAACGGAGTAGGAGTCTTAGTGAAACAACGGCTCTAAGCTGAGGTAATGGGATGAGCGATAGAATAATGAAGATGACAATAAATGACAGGGAAAAAAAGTGTAGAAGATACACAAGTGGGGTGCTCAGCAGAAGAAGGAGACAATTTGAGGAAGACCTAGAAAGGCCTATGTAAACAAGTGTCAGATAGTAATGGGGGTTCTTAATGCAAAAGCAACCCTTTGTGAATACATAAGAAGACAACCTGAAGTGTGGAAGAACGGCTCGTGGATTCTTCGTCAGGACAACATACCAGCACATAGAGCGCTGTCTATCCAGATCTAGCCCCGTGTGACTTTTTACTGTTCTCGAAGATCAAGTCTGCACTAAAAGTATCTCGTTTCGAGTCTGTTGATGCTGTGAAGGGAAAAGCGACGAAGCTCATGAACAGCCTCTCAGAAAAGGATCTGAAACATTGCTTCCAACAGTTGAACCATATTTTTACCCTAACACCTAACTTTGATGGTTCAAATACAAAAAAAAATATTAATAATAAAGCAGCAAATTGAGAGTGTGCAAGGTAAGTTAAAAAATTGCAGAAAAACAGATAAACATTAGCAATACCCTCGCAATATATAACTACTGCGGGCTCGTCCCCACGGCCTACCTCAACAACATATGATATTAAACCAGAACGTAACTATACCTCAGAATAGATTATCTTACAGACTTTGGTTACCATGTGATACCTAAGGATGAATGTAAAAAGGGAGTAAGTACAAACTTCGTCAAATGATGTTTATTAAATATTAATAAAGAATTATTAGACTTTTTTTATTTTGGTTAAAGTTCCAATTTTTAAGTCCATCAATCTTAGACACACATACTAAATGTAAAAGTATGAAGCTAAAGTATATTACTCTTCAAAATAAATACAATTGCAAAATAAATATAAACATTATCGTCAGATATTTCAACTCTAGTTAAAGTCCAAAGTTTTAAGTCCATCAACTTTGACATAAATATCAAGTAAAAAGGTTCATAGTTAAAGTTCCAAGTTTTAAGTCTATTGATACTAGAAATGGTTCCTAATTTTCGAAAGAGAATTTTGAAAACATACAAGATTATGCCGAAAAGGAAATTTAGCTTACATTGTTTATATCCGACGCCTTCGCTTGCACTAGCGATAACCAGAGCCAGTCCCAGAGTGACTCATCACTCACACGGTCACTCTTCTTTCCAATCGGAGACCAGGGGTGGGGGTGCTGTTGTTGAGTGTTTGAATGGACGCGACTCTCAGTATAGCTTGGACGGTCGTCTTGTTCGGGTGGATTGTTTTGGTGGGTCGGTTGTGCGTGTTGTCGAGCCAGCCGCAGGGGGAGTTGGTACTGTTGGGTAATTCCGTTGTATTTGTTTTCTTTGGCTGTGTTTAGCTTGTGGCTAATGCTACACAGTGGAAGTTTCGTATGGTGAGGTGTAGGGTTCGTGGAGGGGACTACATTGAAGGTGATAACATGTCCATTGATTAATTTGTTAGAGCATCAGTCTGGTTATTTAATAGCCAAACCTCGTATTTTGATGTTGCATGACCTCCTGAAACAAAAAAAAATGTTTTCGCAATGCAGTTTCAATCTTGGACTAGAGCCAAAACCATTTTACCAATCTGGCTTTAAATTAAATAGCCATACCTAAAATTGAGGTTAGTTTACTGAAGGGCAAAAAGAGATAGAATCGATTTTCTCAAAATATGTTTTAACGATTTTGATTATTTAATTTTCTATCGAGACATTTTTTAGCGTTACAAACAAAATGGCAATTTTCATTTTCTTTGAAAATGACTTTAAGGTTAGTTTACTTAAGCACAGATTTCCAATTTTGATCATATCTTAGCAACTATTTGAAATATGAAATAACTTATTGCTGTAATTAAATAAAACTAAATATAAAACTGGTTTATTTGAAATATGTTTATAAAAGCAACAGTTTCTGAGCTCTAAGCTAATCTCCATATTATTATATTTGTTTGATTGAAATTGATCGTTATGCTCTTTGTTGGACACATTCCTCTTCTTTCAATAGTTTCTATTTCATTTATACTCTCTTACTGTCTCTTTACCTCTCTGGGAGAAAAGTATTGTGGCTGTCAAATGAACCACACATTTGTTGTCAAACCATGGCTTCACGAAAAGACCCACACTACTCTTGGTTGCATCTCTAATACTGTTCCTGACAGTTTCTCTGGATGAGTGTTACCTTCCCTAAGATGTTCCCGAAGTTATGCTACTACCAAGTAGTGTCCTCCAGTAAGCTGTTATCTAGCCTATCCTTGCATTAAAGTCACCTGTCACAATTCCCAGGTGATATGTTGAGAGAAGTGTTCTAGCTCCTCATAGAAACTATCCTTGACTAGGTCTTATCTCTACTTCTGTAGGACAATGCACATTGATGATTACTGTATTATGCAACCTCCCTGCTACCACTATACTTGATATCCTATCATTAATGTAACAAAATGTAATAAACTGCCGACATACTCTTTCTGTGGGTTCTGTATGTCTGTTCATCCATAAAAAATATGTATTCTTGTATAGCGACAAATCTAATCCAAACCTATACCCTGATTTTAGTAGTAATAACGGTATATGGTAGTTACTAAGGCTGCTTAAATAATTTTAAAATATTCAGATGTCCAAGTCATGAGATCAAAAGCTGTCACTTTTGATGGATATCATCAATACCTATAAATGAATACGGATAAAATACTAAAATGTTATCATAGTTGGCCGCAAAGAAGTGTGTTTGAATTTTCTAAATTGTCATTTCATATTCAAAGTTTTCTTACTTCACCGTTCAATGATTGTAGCACCCCTGGCCTATATAAGCTAACATTTAATGTCCTAATCCTAATCTTATTCCTAGCTTTACTATCCTACGACTGCCCCAGAGTAGTCCCCGCCCGGAGATCTAATTGGGGGACTATTTTATTATCTCCAGGAATATTTGACCCCAAGAACAGACACAGCAAACTGGTTTCTTGATGAATGGTGATTGCTCATTATACCCAACCCCATCTGGAGGACCGCCCATAGCAGCTGTCTGTGACTGCATATTCATATCCTCAGTCCGTATCTTCTATCTACGACCTGACATAGTATATCTTAGCCTTTGAATAACTGTGTACCTGTTATCTACCATGTACTATCTTTTAAAAACAGTGGCTATAGCATATTCAAGGTTTTTATTATGATTGTATCTCAATGTTTATTAATATTTTTATCAAAAATTTAATGAACAAAAGATTCTATATAATTAAAAACGTATTTGTGTTGCTTTGCATATATTATTACCTTTACAATATTGAAAAGAAAATAAACCAAACAATTGTCGTTGCTAATCGGCAAGATCGGCATCAGCCTAATTGACTAAAGGCTTCTTGGGGTCATTCCATGTGACTCGTGTTACACCCTCCCCCCTCCCTTAAATTAATAAACAGCCTAATCAAATGGTTTTAGAAAAATAATTATTTAAGTGTTATCATGCCTAGTCAATTAATCTAATTATTAATTATGCAAAACCAAATTTAAAAAATTATATGTACAGATAAGTGGTGAATTCTTTCTAGCTCTGTGACTCGTGTTAAAATGAAAAAGACATGATAGTTTTGAGTAATGTAATTTTATCAAAACTCTGCTTTCTTATGTAGGTTGGGACAGATATATTTTTAGATAATATACTGAGATTATGTTAGATTCACAAAATAAAAATATAATACTCAAACTAATCAAATTCTGGTTTTATTGAAATTTTTCTCTGTTACTCATGTTACAAGGCGTAAAATCAAAGTTCCTTTTAAAATAAAATAAACTACAAATTAAAAATTACATATTTCAATTTGAAGAACACTTTAAATTAAAATAAGGATTAAAATGAGTCTTAGAAAAAAAAATAAAAAAAATTAATAACTACACAGACGTGAACCCAGTCAAATTTATAGAAGGTCAGAGAGTCACACAAGCTAGTCAAATTTAAAGTGACTACGGATGTTGACTAGTATGGGCATTTTAACTTTTTAATAAGTTGAGAACAAACATAATAAATGTTATCAGGTTTTGGTGGCCATTTCCAGTTGATAACCGCTTTTTTCATTGTGTTCACTCGGAACACTCTGCATTCTGTAATGTCCTTTATCTCCCCTGGATAGAGCTTTCCGTAATTCACATAGAACCAATCACCCACTTTAATTAACCCATCTTGATTATTTGGTTTGGTTATAATTTCATAATGCCAGGCCTCCACCGTGGTTCGGATTCCACTTTAAACTGTAGGTCCTTCATTTCATCTCACAATCACCCTGCCATTACACATTAGCGTAAGTGTGTATAACCCGAATGGGTAGTAAGACGCTGTGCTAATAATAATAATATAATTTCATAAGTTACATTCGAAAGAAATGAAGACAATTTCTCGTTTTGTACATGCGTACATTGGATTTGAGACATTCCCTCCAATTTGACAGCATTTTGACAAATCTTTCCTAGCCCTAAATTTGTGTACTGTCCTTCAATGTTAGCTTGAGTTATCAAAATAACTTGTACACTTTAACTGCTGTTATAAGCTCTAATAAAATCCTCAGCACAAGTTACAAGGCACTTTATTTGTTTGACAGCATTCCAAACTTGGTGTTTAATAGCACTTCTGATACCATCCACAGGACCTTTGCCATGAGATGTGGCAAAAAGTTCCAGGTTATTGAACAGCTATTTTTATCTGATAACACTTTAAAAGCAGCATCAACAAAGCAATTTTTGATCTGGGATGCCGGCCCATCTGACCAAATAAATACCTCATTGGTACATTTTGGGAGCATTTATAAAACACAGTCAATATAAGTTATAATAGTGTATTTTGAATGAGTAAGATTATATCTGAAGCTAATACTATTGGATTAAGGTTTCCTCCTGAGTGCCAGAGAGTCTCACCTGTGATTGTCGCCAATGGGCTCTTTGAATTTCATATTTAAACACACAGGTATAATTTTCAGAAAAATCAACTTGGATGGGGGCTTTATTAATAAATATTTTCTTCTCGGCAGATTGTTTAGTTTGGGTCCTCTTCACATAGTCTGATAGCCATTAAGTTATTCATCTTTTTTATTGTTGATATTGTTTGTATATAATGGTATAACGAGTCGAGAAATACCAGGTACCGCTAAATTTGGGCAACTCACATAATTCAAGATGGCGTCCGCCATACCGAAATTTGAGGTACTGTGATATTTCTTAATCTAATAATCATATTTTAATTTTACAGTTATTTAGAGTTATTTTGAGGGTCAAATTGTTGATTTTAATCCTCATCTTTGATAAGGACAAATTATTTATAAGTATACAAATAAGAACATAAGTTCAACTAGAAAAGAAAAAGGTATCGTAACATCTTCAAAATAAATTCCGTGGTGGTCACAGGTATTTGATAAATTTCAAAATTGTGACAGTTTTAATTTATTTTCTGTTATTTGTTGAACATTGTCACATTTGTTTTAATTTTTGATGTATCTGTAATAAGTGTTTTGAATAGTGAGGTAAATTTGGAAATAAAATAAAAATAGAGAACTGTTTTTTTTCATTGGAAATATAACTGTAATAAAATAACTGATAAACTTATTGAAGCGGGAAAATAGCAAATTAGAATGTTTACTTCATGCAGTGATATATACGATGATGGAAAACACACAGAACTTCAAATATTTCCTTAGAAGGATAAAGACTTGAAGAATACTGATCATAAACCTGTGTTTCTGTATACACTGATAAAAATAAAGTGGCCCCATATGAAAGAGAAGTGAGGAAGAATCTAAAGAAAAACCACCCGCAAAGACCGGAAGATCAAGTCTACCCCCCGCAAAGACCGGAAGATCAAGTCTACCACCTGCAAAGACTGGAAGATCAAGTCTACCACCCGCAAAGACTGGAAGATCAAGTCTACCCTCTTTTAATTCTAAACGACATTGCATCTACTAAGAGACTGGTTGTGTTTAGAAACAGACCGGAAAATCAAGTCTACCACCCGCAAAGACCGGAAGATCAAGTTTACCACCCGCAAAGACCGGAAGATCAAGTCTACCCTCCCGCAAAGACCGGAAGATCAAGTCTACCACCCGCAAAGACCGGAAGATCAAGTCTACCACCCGCAAAGACTGGAAGATCAAGTCTACCACCCGCAAAGACTGGAAGATCAAGTCTACCCTCTTTTAATTCTAAATAACATTGCCTCTACTAAGAGACTGGTTGTGTTTAGGAAAGGATAAAAAAAACAGACCGGAAGAGACCAGCATACATGATCCGCGATAAACGAGTATATAAAAGAAAATTGATAAGCGAGTTGACTTTTTAAACTTGTGATGAGTGAAACGATGAATGGCCACCACAGGTCAGAATAAGAGTTGTGGGAGCAGTCATTGATTTGAATGCTGCTGAATGAAGGCATGTGCACTTGATGCAGCCAATCGGTACTTGTGAAGCCTCAAATCTGAATGATTATGATAAACCCTTTCAAAAAGTTAGGATGCATTAAATCAGATGTAATTCGTTTATGAAACTCAATAGAAATCTTTAAGTTATAGGAAGTCAGGGAAGAAACAAGATTAAGTCGCCGCAACCTTGGAAAAGCATTAACTGATAAATTTAAATCCCAACTAATTGGATTGTCCTCACCAGGTTAGGCAAATGTAGTTATTTTTTGTAAAAAGGTTAGTGATGTACTCAGACTTGTACCAGATGAACACCTTGGTAATGTTTCTGATTCTGTATCCGTCCTATCTAGATATAAACAGAGAGAAAGCAAGGATTACTACACTACTTATCTAACAACAGAAGGTGTTCATGAAGAATCCTGCCAAACTCTGAATAAACTACAGGCCTCTCTAAGCCCCAAACTTGGTAAAACTTCTGCTCTTTTGATAGGAAACATGGTTACAGCAGTCGTCTTGAACGCAAACTCAAGTTTACAGATTGCTGTGGCAGTAAAAAGTAGGCTTTCAAAAAAACTTGCTCGGTTTCATAACTTTCCTGTTGTTTGCTCATATGATGAAATCTTAACATTCACGCTGCTGCAAAAGTCCTCAAGTTTTAAGGAAATACTACTCATGAGAGAAGGTTTACTCAAGTTATAGTTGACAACTTTGGTGCAGATATATCTTCCCGAACTGGGAAATTGTCAACACAATCTCTTGCTTATGCCTGTAGCACAAACACAAAAGAATGATCCTGAAAATTAAGATATAATATATTATTATGTTCACAAAGTCAAAACATAATTCCATGAATAAAATAACAAATGTAAATCCAAAGATTGTTCCATAAAATGGCAAAACCAAACCACTCATGCCTGAAGAAGCAACTTTAAGGTGTTCTTTGGTTCTGAAAGTTTTATGTCAGCAAGTATTTTCTGTAAATGAGGCCAGAGCAAAGTATTTCAATTTCCTCAAAAACATTTTTCAATTAGCTATACCCAGAGAATCGTGGATACAATTAACCCCACCTGCCCTAAATCCTCAACAGTTTGGGTACTACAAAGACAATGTTTCCAAGCTTCTTCTGCCAACTGGTGGCCCAGGAAAGGCTGCTTTAGCTCTGTTAGAAGGTAATTAAAGGTAATTAAATGCCATGTCGCACAAAAAGGTATGGTGGTATGAACGCTTGCTTGCACCGCACAGTGTTTTGTAACACAAACTACCGAGTACAGCGAGAAGATGAGGACGATGAAGATCACAACTACTAAGGTTTATAATATTTCAATACAAGAGGGTTTTTTTCCTCTTGCTGAGAAAATAAAATTAAGTAAAATATTTTCTTTGGTTTTATTTATTGTAAATTTCTAATATGTAAATGACAAAAATGAAAAGTTGTAAAATACTAATAAAATTAAAATACAAAATTACAGATGTTCACATTTTTTGATATTTTTAGAATAGCAAAATTAAAAATGGCTGCTTTCGTAATTACAAAATAATTATAATATTCATAAAAAAATATTAAATTGAGATGTTTAGAATTAATTTAGAATGCAATTGCTAGAAATAGAAAGATAAAACAAAACAAAATAAACACTATAAACAATGATATTTGTAATTTAATGGAAGTTGTTGCCTGCCATCTTGAATTCTGACAGCTGCCTAAAGGTATTCGAGTGGTATCCACAATTCCATGAATCTACATACCCCAAGCAAGAAATATCAACAATAAAAAACTCAACAGGCTGAACCCGGGTTGAGTGAAGAATCTCAATTTGACTTCCGGACTATCATGAAATTGTGGGATGAGGCCTAAACTATAGTTGATAATTTCACTTGTAGTTCCCTGTTCCACCACTTGGCTCAATCTCTCATCTACCTACATAAGCAGACATTGTGCAGTAGTTTGCTACTTAGAGAGCACATGAGAGGGCCTGAGCTGAGCAAATTGGCATTTACCAGCTATTCTTTAGTGAACAACTATAGAACACATCCTATATGTCTTGTCTGTAATTTGATTTTATTACCACCATTCTCTTGAACGATAGTAACATCTTTGCGTCTTGGAGCTTGTTGACTCGCATATTCCCTAGTATAGCAATCTTTAACGAGCTGAACTTTACCAGCAGAGAGAGATGCTCATCGAAAGTTGATTACATACTACTTGTATGTGGATCTGATCCAGTGTTGCAGTGCGGTGGCAAGGTGTCGATGGTAAAACACGCCTAACACTGGGAGGCCCAAACATGCTGAACAAGCCAGAGTGTTGTTGAGGGTGAACATTAATTACTGGTAGCTAGAAACACTGTTTTTAGCATCAATTATTTGTAGATATAGCATTTTAGTTTTGAAAAATTGCATTTAGTAGAATTTACATTTTAAAAATTAGCATTCTGTAGCAAAGTGACAAGCATATAAAGACAACTGGCATAGGTTGATCTAGTTTTTGTAGAGGAATGTTTGCTTTCAAAGATATTTTCATGGTGTCTTATGGAGGTAATCTTTTCTGTCTTGTCTTTCTTCACCCTCTGGTTCATTTCTAAAATCATGCGTTGTTGTTTGCTGCAGCCAGAGACCCCTATGTCCAATGATTTATTTGTAACATGTTTATTCAGAGTGTCCAGTTTTTCCCACTCAAAACAACTCTTACATACACCACACATTAAATTACTTGAATCACTCATGTAAACTTTGTCAGTTTTAAAATAACGATGTGCGCAATGATGCGAGTGCAGAGTGTATGCCTGTATGCGGCCAAATAACCACCGGAAGAATGCAGTGATTGTCCTCGTCAGGCAGTAGATACCCTCACAAGCTCGCTTGCAAGGAAAATACCAATCCAAAGCACTTTGAATGTTTTTCCTAGGAAGACCAGTATTAAAAAAAAAAAATCTAACAAATTGTCCCAATTTACAGATATATATATATATAGTGTGTGTATGTGTATTAAATTAGAAATCGCCGTTACTTCGCTCTTAAAGGTATTTATTGAGAAAACAGTCATTTATTGCTTTATATCATGAATATAATTCAACCAAAGCATATTAAATGAGAACATTTAGAAAAAAATACCTATTTTGATGAGATTTAGTTTTTATTGCTTAAAATAAAAAACAATGTGTCTACTGTTAGCCATTAAAATAGTTTTATCAAAGTACATTACTTAAATAATGAAAAATTAAAAGGTAAAATCCTTACCTTCGTCAGTTAAGAGAAGCACCAGTTCATTAGTTTCATCCAGTAATTAAAGAAAAGCTGTCAACTGTTACTTGTTTAAATATATAACACTAATCTATGACTATTTACCAACCTAAAAATGAAACATTTATTAAAGTTCAACAACTTTGGTTATTTATATTCCTTCATGGAATGACCCAGTGATTGGCCCAGCCAATATAATGTGTTGATATCTCTTTGGTCATTAGTGTTCAAGTGAACAAATTATCTGACCAATCACCATTTTGTTTTGTAATTGTAAGACTACAGGTGTTACCACAAACACAATCTGATAGTTTTTTGTTTCCCTCAAACAGATACGCTGTCGGACAAAACTACAAGCCAATTTGCAACCATTCTGCCTGACTACATGCTAGTGTTCGCTGTACCGGTCCTGGTTCATTACCCAGAGTACACCTCTCATGATAACGCTGATCAGCTTGAGATGATTCGCCAGTGTCTCTGGTTTATTCTCGAACCACTGATGACCAAAAATGACTCGTACTGCTTTGGTTTCTACAAGGACCTGATTGAGAAGATGAAAAACCACAAGGATGCCATTAAAGGGGATGATGACTCTGTCAATTTTGTATGTTGGAATTATTCATTTTACTTATTTAGCCTTAATTTAGCCTATAGTGGTTCATAGAGAATGGGGTTACACACATGTTGTTATTATTATTATTATTATTATTATTAGCACCGCGTCTTACTACCCATTCGGGTTATACGCACTTACGCTAATGTGTAATGGTAGGGTGATTGTGAGATGAAATGAAGGACCTACAGTTTAACGTGGAATCCGAACCACGGTGGCGACCTGGCATTCCACACATTCACAAGATGTCTTGTCAGAGGTGTAGGAAGGGTTTGGAAATCAGATAATTCTGTGCCGGAACCGAGGAGCACATGTAATTAACATGCAAAATGTACAACTAACTAATTTAATCTCATGCTATACCATCATTATCATCACCAATTGTTTTAGCCTGTGGTCTGGTCAATTTAATAAAATATCTTCTTCTTCTTCTATCTTTCCCCCATTATTCCTCCTTTAACACTTTGCCTGCTGAGCCTTTATATACTATTCTAATCATTCAGTCTGTTGTGAAAACATGCATATTTTCTAAATCTTACTAATAAAGGTATTCTATTAGTATAAAATAGGTACTTGCATGAAATTTTTTCCTGGAATTCCTTCTTTAACATGATATGTTACTCAAATTACTTATATTCTTATACAAATTTACTAGATTTATTCAAAGACACTTTAAAAAAAAAATTCTTTTACAAAAATAAATTGTTTACTTTGACACTAAGAAAAATAACCAAACTTATAGGCCGGGTTTGTTTCCAAAATGTCTACCTTATAAGAGATTCATAAACATGGATAATATGAATTATACAAACAAAAGATAATTATTTGTTAATATAAGCTGTGACAAAATAAAACCAAATTAAATAAACCATCCATACTGTAGTAAAATTAGACAGATACCATTAAAAACCATGGAAAAACAGCCGTAGTAATATTACGCTACCCACAGAAATCCCAAATCTCTGAACGCCGTAATATTACGACGTTAGCAGGCGTGTTAATTGCTTGAACACTTTTTGCTATTGGCTCCTACCATCTCTTTCTTGGTCTCTCTTTCGATCTTTTTTTCTACATGATTCATCTCCATCATTTTCTTTGTTTTTCTCTCCTTTTCCATCTTCATTAGAACACTATTCCATCTTGCTTCATGGTGACCTGGTGGTCTAGGGGCAAGGTGTCTTAATTCTGTGATGCGGGTCTGGGGTTCAATCCTCAATCCCGGTAGAGATTTATCTGATTGTCAAACCCTTCCTTCACCTCTGACAAGACATCTTGTGAATGTGGGGAATGCCAGGCCTCCACCGTGGTTCGGATCGTGGTTCGGATTCCACGTTAAACTGTAAGTCCTCCATTTTATCTCACAATCACCCTACCATTACACATTAGCGTAAGTGCGTATAACATAAACGGTAGTAAGACGCGGTGCTAATAATAATAATAATCTCAGTTCATGACAGTGACTTAGCTCACTGTCACCAACAATCACACTGCCAGCACACCAAGCTGGGAGCTCTCCTTTGTTTATCCTTCATGATTTTTATTCCCTTCTCCTCATTTAATATTATTCTTAGTTTTTTATGACAACATGGTTTTATGTTATATATAGATGTTACACCATCTTCAGATTTTAGAAAAGGATAAAGATGGTTTATTTTAAATATATATTATTGGAAAGTTTGAGGTATTAAATGTCTTCCATCTCGTCCACTCCACACCTCTACTCGTCGCCTCTTGTCTCACTTGGTCAATGCATCTCTTCCGTCTCTAGCCATACACGTGCTGCTCTATCAGGATCATGCCCAGACAATGTAGGTGAGACTTGACGATATTTTCACTAACTGGCTCTTTATTTCTTGTTTCTGGTCTTATTATTTCATTTAGTATCTTGGTTCTCAGGAACTTCATTTCTGCACAGAAAATTACACACTTGGTGCTAAAACTGTGCTCCTTTTTTGTAATATCCTTGTTACTTCTGCATCAGATCTGTTATCAGTGCTTATGTTCCCGAGAAACGAGAAATGGTCTACTGCCTACAATTTGGTTCCTTCCAGGTGTATAGTTGTTGGTCTTTTCTGTCCAGTAACTGACATAACTACAATTTTTGATTTGCTGATTTTGAGGCCAAACTTTTTTAGTTTGTTCCATACTTCCATTTCTTTTTATACTTTTGCTTCTGTGCTTCCCCGGAATACTATGTCATCAGCAAAGGCCTCAATGTTGAGATCTTGCTTGAGCTCTTGTTTTCAACTCTTTCTATTATTTCATCCATGATTGTGATGAAAACAGTAATCATGACATGGCCCTGCCTTGTCGCACATCGTTGCTAGTTGTAAACCATTCTGAGCTCTTGTCTCTGATGTGAACACAACTCTTGGCACTGCGTGTATAGAATATTACTTTGTTATTGATTGCTTCGATTTTTCCTCAATACTTTTCACTATCTTAAGGTCATGGGAAAGTAGCATTATCCCTCTATATTTGTTGTCTTTCTTGAAAATTGGGACTATAACGCCTTTTGTCCAATCATTTGGGATTGTAGCATTGCTCTAAGCTTGCTACAACACAAGTTGGACCTACCGAGCTGCTCTCCCATTCACGAGCCGACTGCCATGCATGAGAGAGTGTTGGCTCCGTTGATAACAAGAACAGAGAGTTTGGGCTGCCACCTGGCTAGTCCACCAATGACCCTTGGCGGCTGTTGGAAAAATACCATTTCCTTATGTTTTCTTCAATCTATCCTGGTGGGCAGGTTTGATTTGGACTGTAGCAAGTTTTAGTTGCTTCAAACTAAATGCAAACTATTCATTCATTAATGAATGACAGTATTTACACCATTACAAATTCGTTCAAATAAGTTTGAGTGGCCAAAATCCTAGTTGTGTGTCGATAGCTGTGTAAGGTACTCACTTCCCTCGTTGAGATGCTCATTTATTGATTTACCTGTAATGACGTTTGCATGGTTATGCAATGGACATGTTGTCACGAGAATCTCCTTAAGGGAAAATTACAACACACCCCCTTCACATAATACATGGGCTTTAGTTAGAAGGTTTTTGTTTTGTTCTCCATTGTCCTGAGGTTGTTGTTGTCTAACTAATGTCATAATACTATGTATTTTATTGATTGTGTGCAAGTTCATATTATGACTAGTAAAATTCTGACATATACACTTTGCAATTTTCTCAACAGAAAAAAATTACATTGCTAACAAGTAAGAGAAAAGAGGCCCGTTTTGGAAGGAGATTTTGAGATTGTTTTATTGATTGGAAAAAGGGGGCTTGGTTGCTGATAAAAAAAATGGGGCTACTTGCATGTTAGAGGACAACACATTCAACCATAGCAACCTTTTGTAAAGTTTACATCTGTTATCTTAATATGACTCGCTTAAAAACACTTCTAGGTGTAGTGATACAGAAAGTTAATAGAGGGAGAATAATTACCTTACAATTGAAGACAAGCTACGTTGAGGAGGTGTCATACTAACGTGAGTAATGAAGGCGAGAGAAGAGAACTGAGTTATGGTGAAGAGAATGGAGTAGTTTGAGAGGCCCGGTGATGGTGATACTCTCAAACTATTTCAGAAGAAATAAAATAAGCGATAATGTTTTCAGTACAGTTACCACCACTCAAAATGTCTGTGTTAAAAGTTCAAAGTTCTTGATTGATATATGTGGCTAACTATGACTCCTACCGGTAAAGATATGCTAGAGATATTCCAAGAGAAAATTAAATTAAATACTGCAAACTTTGTCAGCAATTAGAGAGATGTCAGCCAATATACGGGGACTATACAGTTGGTTTATCAAATGGCTTAGTGACTGCTGTTAACCAAATTAATGTTTGGCACTTTGCAGATATGATATCACTTAAACTTTGAAAACTTCAATAGGCCTTTTTCAGCACTTGAACGATATCTCTGTATTCTTACGTGAATTGTATAAAAGAATGAATGTTTGGGCAGACAACCTTGAGAAATCAACGCACCAAAGATTGAAAGTCATTGGTGTTCAAAAAGAAATGTTTTGGAAAAGCGTGTTCAGCAACATTGGTGGTCTGAACTCTTAGTTGTTTCATAGCGTATAGAAATGAGAAAGTGTGGACACTTGCCACTACATACATTGGAGTCGAGAAACTTGAGCGCTCTTATCAAACTGGCCGGGTATTGTAGTCTTTCAGTACCGGCGTAGCGTATAGAAATGAGAGTGATGTACTATTTGGTTATACATTCATTTGTGTGTTGTGTTTGAAACCTCTGTTTTTAAATCCATGATAGCTCTTTTTGCTATCATCTTAATAATTAAGTATTCAGTCTATGTAAGTAATTTATATTTATATATATTCTTTTAGCACTTAATATATGCTTTAATCATGATGACCTGTTTTATACTGGGTTGCAAATCAGTCTATGACAAAGCTTCAAGCAGCAAAAGACATTATTTTTATCATCCTCAAGACAAATGCGAGTTTGAAATGTGGGAACGGGCAATTCCAAGAAGAGATAGACAGCTAATTTCGAAATCTTGGGCAGTAATTTAAATATGTACAATAATGATAAAAATATTAATACAATATTTAAAAGTTAATACTGGAACCCACGACTGCCAATATTGTAGCTTGCTATTATTATTACCATAAATTACAATTAAAATTTAGGTGCAAAATTGCTCACACTACGATAGATTAAAGATATATTTTATTCAGCTATGGTATTATTAATAACAAAAAACGTCAATCCAAAATAATGTTTTTAGTATTCTGAGTGTTTAAACTACATCTAGCCTACTAATAACAAAGTAATTTAATGTATCTTATCCACTTAATTGTGTTACTGTATTCTACATTATTGTATTGCTCAGTTGCCGGCCGGCCAACTTAATGAGAGCGCTTCAAGCAGCTGACCTATGTAGATTAATAGTGTCCACACATTATGTGAATTAGCAACATCAGAAAACTTCAATATTCAAATTAGAGATACGACTCAAACTTTGCTAGCTAATCTTATAAGATTTGAAAACAATCATCACAGCAATCATTTTTCTCACAAGGGCCATTTTCCACATATTTGCAGACAAATGGTATGGACGTGCTTCAAGCCTACCATAGCGTAGATTGCACTCTTAAGACATTGCAAAACTTTTCCAGGGTTTTTAAGGTGTTCTTGCTATCACAAGTCAATTTTTAGATTGGGTGAAACTAAAATAAGGCAATTATGAGATTGCTATAGTTATGGAAAACATAATTCCAGAAAAAAAGATTACATAAGCCATAAATGATGGGGAAAATTAACTCACAAAGTTATAAGTGATTACGAAAATGATTGCTAAGTAACAACATTCTCCTAAAATATGCCAAAGAGTGAATAGTTGTGCAATTTTATACAAAAATGGGATAATTACAAACATTCTGTTTTCAAGGAGTATCGGAACTCCTTGCTCATTGACGATGAAGAGGAACACAAAGACCAAGATTTTTTACAAGAAAATGACAATATCGATTAAAAAAACATTATTGTTAGAAGTGCAATTTACCAAACCATTTTGATGTTATAAACTGTAAAACTTGTAAGAACAGTCCTGTTTGCTGTATCTCAATGCTGCTTAGATAGAACCTCTACAACCAAACCTACACGCATGTATTTAGTGGTTAACATCGTCATCCACACAAGCTCTATATGAAAGATACTTTTCCAAACTTTCACAAATAGACTTCTCACTTTATTGTCATGTACACACATGGCAGTAGAAACTGATGATTTAAGTGAACTTAAGGACTTAATGATTAATAATCAACCATGTAGCGGAAATGAGCCCCGGAATAAAACAATTGTTGGTATTGAAATCATCTTGGTGCTTCCTGTCTCTCAAATTTTATCAAAAACTAAAATATACTAACTTCACTAGTATATTAACTACCTACATCAAGTCTTAATGTAAGAGAGACTATGAAAGGGGAGGACGTGGACAGAGAAGTTTGTGATCTGTCACTAGGGAGGAACAAGATTAGACATGGAGCTATCTGGGAAAGAGTGTGAGTACAGGGAGTACATGAGATAGTGGAGGAAGCAGGACTGATATTGTATGGACATGTAATGAGGATGTAAAAAGAGGGAATACCAAGAAAGAGATGGGATGAGAATATAACAGAAAGTGTTCATATGAGAGTGGATGAATGGATGATTGAAGGAGGAAGAGTGGTGGAAGGATATAAGAAGATGGAGGTATTTTACTAAAGTGACCTGGCAACAGGCTGCTTGGGCCCGGCAGGTCCACCCTTGTTTCACTAATTCATGCTCATGTATAACACTCGCTGTTTCTGTAATTATGTGTAGTAATAGAAAGATCATTTGATCATGCTTACTTACTCATTTAGAAAACATATTGTAATCATGAACATTTTTTACCTAGATATTGTGTGCTGAACCCAAAAAGGTTGGCTGTACCCAGGGCTATAACCAAAACTGTTTGATGTTTTTTTTTCAAAGTCGATGTATAAATTTGAAATGGGCTTACCGCCTTCTTTTTTTAAAATTGATTTTATTATAGATCTCAAATTAAGGGTAATTTACTGATGACTGATTTTTGAAAATTTGTATTTTAATTTTTAACAAAATGATAATCAAGTTTTTTTAGAATACTCTTAATGAATCCTTTTTTTCCCCCCTAATACCAACTAAGCAGAAGTTTAATTGTTTTTGTCAGCTACGAATAGGTCTTCATTTACATAAACAACTTTGTTCCAGAAACTTTGGGCTATTTGTGACATTATACTGAACCTCATCCTAACCAAGACAACCAACTTTGACATGAAGGAATTCCCAGCGGAGACGCGTATTCCTCAGATGTACTTCCGTAAGAATGACGACCCGGTGTTTATCAACACCAAGTGCTACTTGCCCATCGCAGTCCAGATGCAGTACCAACAGCCCAAGAAGGGTATCACCATGTCCCTGGTTTTGGACAAGGGCACCAAGAGACTCAGAGGACGACAACCCAAACAATCTTCACAGGTGATGGGCATTGATGAGCAAGATGTCAAGGTAATGATTAATATAATATAACACCAGCTTTTCATTTGACTGGTTTCATATAGCATTTATCTTAAATGCCCGACATGATAATTTGTTTGAAAAAAGTTGTTCCACTCACGCTAAGTTTATAAGATTGTGTTTAACACTTTCTAAGATCCAATGCTAAGTTGGATTTAAAAAGTTAAACTTGGCGAAATGCAAATGCTAACTTGGAAGAATTGTTGGTTCTATTAAAACACACTTTTACTTTTCAACATTTTTGAACAAAAGAACTGCTAAATATCATTAATATACACCAAATATTATTATTTGTTCTGTCTTACGACAAGTCCACTCCTGGACTCATCCTTAAGCTCCCAGAATTTTCTTCTTTCCTTAAAGTCAACAAATATTTGAATCCACATTCTCCCTAAGGTCCTCTTTCTAAAACTTAAAGAAGACAGTTCTTCCTAAGGATGTGTCCGATCCAGTTTGCTTTGTACCAAAGCATCGCATTGAAAATGGTTCACTTCTCGCCCACTCTTATTAAGATTTCTTCGTTTGTAACCCTCTCTCCCCACCTGATTTTCTCAGGTCTTCTCCAGCACCATATGTCATAGCTCTCTGAATATTTATTTTCCGTCTTCCAAAGAATCCAAGTTTCTGCCCCAAATGTAGCATTTCATCGGTTTATTCCTCAGTTCCAAACTCAACTCGATACACATCCTTGGTCAGCAAACTTCCCAGGTACTTGAACTGTTTTGTTTTCAACTCCAGTATTCCAATTTTGATTTTCAGTGGATCTTTAATTTTTGAAATCACCATCACGTTTGACTTCTCAGGGTTGATCTCCAAGACATATCTTTTCCTTATCACCACCAGTTGGTCTATCATGTCCTACAACTCTTCTTTATTTCTGGCAAGCAATGCTAGATCATCTGCATATTGTATTGTGTTGATGATGCGTCCTCCTATCCTGAAATTGTCATACCCCTCTAGGGCTTGTCTGACCAGCCACTCTTTCCACAAGTTGAACAGACTGGGTGACGAACAACATCCCTGTCTCACTCCCCTTACTATCTCTACGTTGTTGGTCTCTCCATCGTTCAGCCTCACCTTCAGTCGTTGTCCCAGCTGTTGATGCTTATATCCTTGAGTATTCATATCAGTTTCTTCCACTTAACTCTATCAAACACTTTTTTCCAGTCGATGAAACCAATGTAGACTTCTTCCTTGATATCCAGCACACCCTCTGAAATTATACTCAGCATACCGATGGCATCTACAGTTCCTTTTACTTTTCTGAATCCAAATTGATCTACTTCCATTATACTTTCTATTATCTGTTCCAATAGTCTGTTGAGTTTTCTTGCCACTATCCAGGGTGTCTACCAATACTGTAAATATACTTAAAATAAGAATCAGATACTGTACAAATATTAATGAAGCCTCTTCTCATCGAGTGAAACATTGGCTACATCAGTTTGCATCAACATTTTGAGACCCCTAATATTTATAATTTTAACACTGATAGTTTTAGTTTGACCTTCCCTTGAATACTCTCCCTCTGGTTTGTGTTTGCTACATAGATAGTTAACCTTGTAGTGGGGATGTTTGTCTCTCTTGTCTAATCTTAGTCTCTACTCTAACACACTCTCCCTCTGGTCTGTGTTTGCTACATAGATAGTTAACCTTGTAGTGGGGATGTTTGTCTCTCTTGTCTAATCTTAGTCTCTACTCTAACACACTCTCCCTCTGGTCTGTGTTTGCTACATAGATAGTTAACCTTGTAGTGGGGATGTTTGTCTCTCTTGTCTAATCTTAGTCTCTACTCTAACACACTCTCCCTCTGGTCTGTGTTTGCTACATAGATAGTTAACCTTGTAGTGGGGATGTTTGTCTCTCTTGTCTAATCTTAGTCTCTACTCTAACACACTCTCCCTCTGGTCTGTGTTTGCTACATAGATAGTTAACCTTGTAGTGGGGATGTTTGTCTCTCTTGTCTAATCTTAGTCTCTACTCTAACACACTCTCCCTCTGGTCTGTGTTTGCTACATAGATAGTTAACCTTGTAGTGGGGATGTTTGTCTCTCTTGTCTAATCTTAGTCTCTACTCTAACACACTCTCCCTCTGGTCTGTGTTTGCTACATAGATAGTTAACCTTGTAGTGGGGATGTTTGTCTCTCTTGTCTAATCTTAGTCTCTACTCTAACACACTCTCCCTCTGGTCTGTGTTTGCTACATAGATAGTTAACCTTGTAGTGGGGATGTTTGTCTCTCTTGTCTAATCTTAGTCTCTACTCTAACACACTCTCCCTCTGGTCTGTGTTTGCTACATAGATAGTTAACCTTGTAGTGGGGATGTTTGTCTCTCTTGTCTAATCTTAGTCTCTACTCTAACACACTCTCCCTCTGGTCTGTGTTTGCTACATAGATAGTTAACCTTGTAGTGGGGATGTTTGTCTCTCTTGTCTAATCTTAGTCTCTACTCTAACACACTCTCCCTCTGGTCTGTGTTTGCTACATAGATAGTTAACCTTGTAGTGGGGATGTTTGTCTCTCTTGTCTAATCTTAGTCTCTACTCTAACACACTCTCCCTCTGGTCTGTGTTTGCTACATAGATAGTTAACCTTGTAGTGGGGATGTTTGTCTCTCTTGTCTAATCTTAGTCTCTACTCTAACACACTCTCCCTCTGGTCTGTGTTTGCTACATAGATAGTTAACCTTGTAGTGGGGATGTTTGTCTCTCTTGTCTAATCTTAGTCTCTACTCTAACACACTCTCCCTCTGGTCTGTGTTTGCTACATAGATAGTTAACCTTGTAGTGGGGATGTTTGTCTCTCTTGTCTAATCTTAGTCTCTACTCTAACACACTCTCCCTCTGGTCTGTGTTTGCTACATAGATAGTTAACCTTGTAGTGGGGATGTTTGTCTCTCTTGTCTAATCTTAGTCTCTACTCTAACACACTCTCCCTCTGGTCTGTGTTTGCTACATAGATAGTTAACCTTGTAGTGGGGATGTTTGTCTCTCTTGTCTAATCTTAGTCTCTACTCTAACACACTCTCCCTCTGGTCTGTGTTTGCTACATAGATAGTTAACCTTGTAGTGGGGATGTTTGTCTCTCTTGTCTAATCTTAGTCTCTACTCTAACACACTCTCCCTCTGGTCTGTGTTTGCTACATAGATAGTTAACCTTGTAGTGGGGATGTTTGTCTCTCTTGTCTAATCTTAGTCTCTACTCTAACACACTCTCCCTCTGGTCTGTGTTTGCTACATAGATAGTTAACCTTGTAGTGGGGATGTTTGTCTCTCTTGTCTAATCTTAGTCTATACTCTAACACACTCTCCCTCTGTTCTGTGTTTGCTACATAGATAGTTAACCTTGTAGTGGGGATGTTTGTCTCTCTTGTCTAATAAGCTGCTAGTGAGAGCATAATTATATTTAACTTGGTCCCTGCAGTCAAAAATGCAGTTACATCTGCAGGCCTACATGGTGAAGGTGTATATTTTAGTGTTAATGGCCATGGAGTAGTCTTGAAACTCGATACTAAACCTAGTTGTTTTGTTCAGAGTTTCTTGTCAGAGATGAAGTTTCTTGTGCCAAAATATAGTGGGCTTTTAATCAAATAATGACATATTCCTCTATTAGAAGTTTTTCTACTTGTTGTGAGCTTTACAAAGTCATGTTTCCTGATAGTGATATTGCCCAGAAATTCTAAATTCTTAAAGATATATCATTTTGTATGGATTATGTCCTTTTTTCTAAAGTGAGCTTGCAAATTTGGCTAAGCAATGCTCATTTTACTGTATTTCATAAACACTGTGGCTCAGAAGACCCAGAGGGAAAACATTGTTCCCTTCTAGAATAAAAATGATTGTTCGCTTATGGAATAAAAATTAAATCCATACAGGATATTCACCATCTGGATTTTTAGGTCATGCATCAGTTCAAGATATATTAACTTTATATCTGCATTAAAAGACGAGGGCTTGGATCTTTAAAAAAAATGCTTCAAGTTTCCATGTATGGCCAAAATGTAAACCTCACATTTTTAAACAATATCAAAAGTTACTTAAAGAAAGATTCTCCACAAGATCCTGAGTTGCTGGAATTTGAAACTTGTTCTTTATACAACTTAACAACTAACTATAGTTGGACTACTAACCAATTTTTGGGCTCCCTATTTATTTAGAGATTTTCCAACAAGACTTGCACACTACCAATGAGAACAGAATCACAGTTGGGATTCATGCTTTCAGTTTCATTAGAGTTGGAGAAATCTCAATGAAGATCCCAGCACTCTACCTCTATTGCCATTTATGTTTGCAATGCTAAGAAAACTACTTGATCACTTGATGAACATAATTATAAATTGTGATGTAATTAATTAAACAAATACTTGCAACAGATTGTTTTCCATTGATTTGAAGAAACAGTCTAACATAGAATCATTCCACACTGTCGATATTGGGTTCGCAGCAGCTTTGAAAGGTATTAAAGACCTCAAGGTACTTCAGTTCAAAAGGGATTGTCAAACATTCCTAGTTGATCTCCGCAACAAACTTTCCCATACGTGTCCTCTAGTTAGCTTTCTCCTTCACTCATGATCATTGTGTCTCATAGGACCAATAGGATAACTTCTGTGTTAGAAGTCCAACTAGACAATAAACCACTATCTAATGTGCTGTAAAAAGAGACTACTTGTATTTTGTATCAAAGCCAGAAGTTATTGACTACCTTAAAGTATTTATTTCAACTGGTGACCGGCTTGATAAGTTCTTTTTGAATATTTTTTTCAAAGAAAATGCATCCCAGGTGCTATAATATTTCACTAAGGAAATCTTTGTTCTATTGAATTTCTCACAATGTCAGTATAACTTCTTGAGTCGTACCTCGGGTTTCTCTTGCTTGTCTTCCTGTCTTGTTTCATTGTACACCACTGACAGGTTGTGCTGTGAATTGATGGCACTGACAAGGATGTAGTCTAGTTGGTACCTGCTGATGGAGCTTCTGCTCTCGTCCTTCTCCAACCACATTGTTTCAATCACCCATGTTGATCGTGTTTACCTTCCCTCTTCCCTGCTCTTGAAGGATTACTTCACTTTATACTCCATTCAAGTACACAGGAATTATATAGTAAACACACCATTTGTAACAGCTTATTTAGTCGTGTAGCACGTACTTCTGGACAGCCGATGTGAGGCATGCTGGTGGTTATCATAGACAGATCCTCACCCTGTACAGTAGAAGATTGTGGGTTTGTGTTGGTGGTTTTCCATCTAGGGTATCTAGACCAGAATACAATAGAGGGAAGTGCCACCCGCATTTGAGGTGACTATCAAACTGGCCATAAGGCTTGCTTCATTGTTCTAGTAGGTTTCTCACACTGCATGTGTGCATGTGTGTATACACACATGTTTAAATTTTAATATCACGATTTTTTTTTTATAAAAATAACACCAAACCTTTTCACCATCCCCAAACTATACACTGAATGGCTAGATTTATCTTATAATTAATATTGGCAAGTCCGCCCTTGTATCAGTAAGAAACACGCAACGTGTTAGTTAGATTTCATACCAGGTTGTGTGAGCTGGAAAGGAATAAATAATACAAAAATATTGCTAAAGTGAACAACTTGGAGTGTGAAACAATAACCAGCCAAATGAAAATAGGTTTTTTATACAGTCTTATCCATGGAGTAAAATTAACAAATAATTAATTTAAGTGCATATTATAGTTTTAGTGGAAATTTTTTCAATTCAGGTTGAGAACTTATGTTTTGCCGAGCCCAGAGATAAATCGTGAATTATTATGGTACTAGAGGCTCAAACATTCGTATGGCTCACCACTTATACTATAAATATCGCAATAACTGTTATTTTCTTTTAGCTTGACAGTGTACTTTGAATTGTACAAATATCTCCAGTTTTTCTGTTGTATAACTGCTAGTTTTTTATTTTATGCAGCTGGATGAAGTTGAGGAATGCATTGATGCTGAGGTAAAAAAAAATTCTCACTGAATTATTGTTGTTGTTGTTGTTGTTGTTGTTGTTACTGTGGAGCAAAGAAAGAATCAACCAGTTGACCATGAGTGCACTTACAAATAAATCAAAGCACTCTGATGTGTGTGTGCATATTGAGCCGTGAAGTAGAGAAAGAGTGCAATAATGGTCTGCCTCGTGTCTTGAAATGTTCCCCGGCCACAGTTAATTTCAGTGCGTTTATTATTGATAAAAAATACCTCATGTTAGTACACAAAGAGGTTTAAAGTACTAGCAGTGTCAAAATGATTTCTCTGGTTCACATTTAGCTTGAAAATGAGAGTCGCTATGCTCACACACAACTCACTTCTACTACTTATGGATATGACACACATTCACTTTATGTTTAGCCTGAAATGTCTTTTTACTTTTTCATATAAATAGCAAGTTTTGCTATTTGTGACCTTTTTTACCTTGAGATTGATGAATCTTTATGTTTTATGTGGCCCTGAAGTAAAGAAAATCTGATTTTACAATTCTCTCTGTTCCTGGGTTGATGAATTTTGGTTTTTGTTCAAACTTAATATTTAGATGTTAAATTGCTATGCCTCAAGACTTATTGTATTGTATGACAATTAAAAATATATTTTAATTTTTACTTAAATAAATAATTTGAAGTTTGCCTACAAATTACTGATTTTTGAAAAAAAAAACTTTTTTTAAAAAAGACTTTGAGCAATTTTGTTTGGCGTTTATTTATGAAAGATATTTTTCGTGAATAAAAATCAATATATGTTTGTTTTTCTCAGGAAAACTTAGTCAGGATGATTTACTGGAAACTTCTTTTGGGAACATTATTAGAATGTTTGTATGATGTGTTGTACCTTACCCACCTCTCCCTCGTTCTTTTATATCTACCACCTCCCCAGTAAATATATAATATCCAAGGTATGTTTAGCCAGACAATGTTTTCTTTTTGACTGATTTCTATTTGTTCAGATTTGTTCATCTGTATGAATAATATAGTTTTGTTAAAAGCCGTTGACAGGCCTGCACCACAATCACTCTTTCATCCAGTCCCCGCCCAAATACAATTACAATGTTAACAATAGAACTGTCCCAAATGTTGTTCATTGTCGGTTTTTAAACCTGATACACACAATGAAACAAATAATAACTTAAATATTAATTACCACAAAAATTATTAATATTATTATTATTATTATTATTAGCACCGCGTCTTACTACCCGTTCGGGTTATACGCACTTACGCTAATGTGTAATGTTAGGGTGATTGTGAGATGAAATGAAGGACCTACAGTTTAACGTGGAATCCGAACCACGGTGGCGACCTGGCATTCCCCACATTCACAAGATAACTTGTCAGAGGTGAAGGAAGGGTTTGGAAATCAGATAAATCTGTGCCTGGACCGAGGATTGAACCCCGGCCGCCAGCACAGAAGTCTGACACCTTACCCCTAGACCACCAGGTCACCCCCAATTTTTTAAAAGTTCAGTTAATTTTTATTATTTTTTTTGCTCTCTTGTTTAACAAACACATGTCTTCTTGATTTAATAATATTGTAACAAGTTTAGTGTTTAACAGTGGGACCAGCGTGCTCTCATTGTTTACCCTGGTTGCGCTCCTTGTTCTCTCTGTCTCCCTCCCTGTTTAACAGTGGGACCAGCGCGCTCTTATTGTTTACCCTGGCTGCGCTCCTTGTTCTCTCTGTCTCCCTCCCTGTCTAACAGAAGGACCAGCGCGCTCTCATTGTTTACCCTGGCTGCGCTCCTTGTTCTCTCTGTCTCCCTCCCTGTCTAACAGTGGGACCAGCGTGCTCTCATTGTTTACCCTGGCTGCGCTCCTTGTTCTCTCTGTCTTCCTCCCTGTCTAACAGAAGGACCAGCGCGCTCTCATTGTTTACCCTGGCTGCGCTCCTTGTTCTCTCTGTCTCCCTCCCTGTTTAACAGTGGGACCAGCGCGCTCTTATTGTTTACCCTAACTACGCTCCTTGTTCTCTTTGTCTTCCTCCCTGTCTAACAGAAGGACCAGCGCGCTCTCATTGTTTACCCTGGCTGCGCTCCTTGTTCTCTCTGTCTCCCTCCCTGTTTAACAGTGGGACCAGCGCGCTCTTATTGTTTACCCTAACTACGCTCCTTGTTCTCTTTGTCTTCCTCCCTGTCTAACAGAAGGACCAGCGCGCTCTCATTGTTTACCCTGGCTGCGCTCCTTGTTCTCTCTGTCTCCCTCCCTGTTTAACAGTGGGACCAGCGCGCTCTTATTGTTTACCCTAACTACGCTCCTTGTTCTCTCTGTCTCCCTCCCTGTCTAACAGTGGGACCAGCGCGCTCTCATTGTTTACCCTAACTACGCTCTTTGTTCTCTCTGTCTCCCTCCCTGTCTAACAGAAGGACCAGCGTGGTCTCATTGTTTACCTTGGCTGCACTCCTTGTTCTCTCCGTCTCCCTCCTTGTCTAGCAGGTAGGCAGCGACCTTCTCACTTGACTGGGGGATTAGAGGGGAAGGGGAGGACAGAGAAATGTCTGGAAGGGTCTGGGTCCTTTTAATTCTGGCATAGTATTCTAGAAGTGGAGGATTCCAGACCCTTAGCTAGGATCACCCCTATATATACATGCTCAGCGATAGCCAGGTGTGCTCAGTTCTTGGTTCTCAAGCAGTGAGTCCGGGAGTCCCCAGTGTGAGTTGTGGAGTTAAGTTAGCGGAACGTTGTGTTCAGTGGGTGAGTCGGTGAGACCGGTGTTTGTGTATCGCGGCTCATCGTAGTGTATTGTGTGCAGGACAAGTGTTGGCCTAAGTGCACGGGTGATGTAGACATTTATTACTACCGTGGACTACTTTTTAATGAACATTTTTGTGTCTGTTTTTAATATTTGAATAGATGTGACATATTTTATAATTGTTAATTTGTTTAGTTAGTTTAGTTCTATTTCATATATTCTTATTGGTTTATTAATTTACAGACTTGATTAAGACTCTCTTTATTTTATTTAGTCACTTGTTTCATTGTAATTAATTTAGATGTATAGTTAATCTATGTATGTATGTTTTAGTTTTAGTAGTCCAAAACTTGAATATTTTTTGGGCATTTTCATTTGTGTTTAATCAGCAACATACCCCAATATCCCTAAAAGAACTCGTGGTTCGACGTGTGACCAGCCCCTGTGAACCTCCCAGGTCACGCGCCCCACGTTACAGTATGTAGTCGTACAGGCCCAATGATTAATTTTAATGGCCGTGGTATTTTGACTGTGCAAGGGTAGCATAATAAATTGTCTATTAAATGTGGACTTGAATGAAAGGTTTGACCAGGTATTAGCTTTCTCTATAAAATTTGTATTAGAATTTAAATTTTAAGTTAAAATGCTTTAAATTTAATTGTAGGGCGAGAAGACCTATAGAGTTTTATAATAATTGTTTTGATTTTTATTAGATTTATATAAGTACATTATTTCAATATTAATTTGTTGGGGTGATAGGAAGATTAAGTTAACTCTTTTGGTTGGTTAGACATCTTGATTTCAGAAGAATACACCATATTTTAGAAGTTCTTGATAGAAAGGCATTTCTTTAAGTGAGCCACATCCAAACAGTATTTTCTTGAGTTCGTGGTTCAATAATACAAAAACTGTTTATAATTAAAACAAATTGTTTGCATGAAATTTTTGATTGTGAAAACTCAACATATGGTTTGGCGAATTGATATATGTTTACTTTTCCTAGATTTAACCTACCCTTCCAACCATTGACGCTCCTATACATTCCACCTAATATAAAATAAAATAGAGACTGAGGCTCAACTATTTTCTAAAATGTAGTGTCTTAGCTTGGTTGAAAAAAAGTTTACAATAGTAATAATTACATTCTGATGGTTTTCACATGTGCTGTTAATATTACTACACACATCACACACATGTGCTAAAAATGCTTTTTTTAATATATGTAGATTTTATTTGAACAAGGCAGTTCTAGTTCATAATCTCATTTATGTCCTTTTATGTGGCTACCTAACTCCCAAATGTATATTTACTGATATTCATTCTTTTTTATCAGCCATCTGAGGCCTCCGAGACAAAGATCCAGATACCAGGGATAGAAGAAGTAAGTAATCAAATATTTCTTAATGGACTCATCTAACAGGGGTAGACTGTCAGATTCCATGCAGCTCGGTACTACAAATATGGCGGACCTTAACTTGTTTCATTATAAGCTGAGGTGCTGAGGTGACATATTTATATATTTATTATTAGTTAGTTGAATCCTGGGGCCACTTCAGTTACTACTTTCTACTGACATGAGCAAAAATGATTATAAATGCTTAGATGATAACCAAGTGTATTCTTGACACCTCAGACTTACTTACTAGACTCTTTGACTAAAATTGAATGAATACATTTATTTTAGTTTAAATTGTTGTGGCAGCTCAAATCAAACCAACCCTCCGGGATATCTCCCAGTCAACCCCAGACATCCAACACAAGGTTATTCATTTTATTAAACACCTAATTGATCTGAGGTCTCGGTGAGTGGTTACACCTAGGCCCACAATGAAATGGGTAATATTGAAACTCAGAGCTGTTTAAAAATATACCTAGTCATCTTTTTTTAACTTATTTTATTATAAAAATGATTCAAAATAATTAATACACAAAATATTACCACTTATCTCATCATCAATGTTAACTTTTTGAGTCATTTATTTGAACTACCCATTTTAGTTCATCTTTATCAATGTTTCCCAACTGGGGTTCTGTGAGGTAAATATAAGGGTTCCGCCTACNCCCTCCCCCCAAATTAAAAAAATTATGCATTGAAAATTAAAAATATTGTAGGTAATTATATCTGGTGGACAAGACAATATTTGGGTCTGAATACTGGATTATATTTATACTTTGGTTCAAAACGAACTTGATGCGGTTCCAAACATGTGAATACAATTACTGTCAACAATTGTACCAGACATAAGAATATATCACTCTCTTCTCAATAAAGTGTATGTAGACTTTTAACTAATAATATTTGACATAGAATTACAATACATAATTTAGATGAATGTAAAACCTTATTGCTTATGGACATGAAAGAGAACAAAGCGTTTAGTTGCCCTCCCCACGGAAAAATATTATTTTCAATTAAAGGTATTTGACCTACTCTTTTGTGCGTGTGTGCTAAAAATATCAACCTCGGTGGTCTTGAGATAAAACGCTCTCCTCAGGACTCAATGTGTATGAGTTCAAACACAGCCGAGGTCAACAAATTTTTCTTGGGCAAAAAATAGTCCAAAGCACAACATTCTGTGGAGGAGGTCGCCGGTCCCATGTTGATTGTGGTATGTGAAATTACCTTTCAGGCAAATTTTGTAGGTCCTTTTGCGCTCGCTCATATAAATTCAGTGTGGAAGGCAACGAGGAACCACCACACTTTCTAAACTCCCCTATTACATGGGAACTCTACCAGATGGTGCAGGTTACACTAACCATCTTAAGAACTGAGCACATCTTAGATCTAAATAGAAATCACATAAAACTAACCTTCAGGTAATTGACTTAGAAGATGCTAACAAATATTTAAGGGGTTCCATTATGTTGTATGAATATTCAAAGGATTTCTTGACTAAATCTAACTGGGAAACGCTGATCTATACTTTTCGTATATATTGTTAGAAAGTGTCAATTTTTTGTTTAAAAAGTATTATTTCAGTATGAAATATATTTTATTGAAACATACATTTTATGGGTTTGTTACACTTATGTAAGAAGGTTAAACATAATTTACACTGCTCTTATATAAACCCCTCAAAGACCCCTATTTTTAAATTGTAAGACAGGACTTGTCTGTCAAGTAGCGCAACTAAACATAAGACCTTTACCTCTTCAGTTGCAGCTTTCTCAGAATGATTTTTTGGAAGAAAAATAGATTAGATGCACATTGCAGTCCTTCAGTAAAATCCATTTGAGTAAAACAGTTACTTAATTTACAGCATAATACAAGTGTCATCTTAGCACAGTTATTGGTAGCATGGCATCCTGCTATATTGCATCAAATTATTATCTAATTTCTTTACTTAGAAATTTTATTAAAATAGGTTTTTTTTAAATTATTATCATTATCATTATTATTATTATTATTATTATTAGCACCGCGTCTTACTACCCATCCGGGTTATACACACTTACGCTAATGTGTAATGGTAGGGTGATTGTGAGATGAAATGAAGGACCTACAGTTTAACGTGGGATCCGAACCACAGTGGAGGCCTGGCATTCCCCACATTCACAAGAAGTCTTGTCAGAGGTGAAGGAAGGGTTTGGTAATCAGATACATCTGTGCCGGGACCGAGGATTGAACCCCGGACCCCCAACACATAAGTCTACCCCTAGACCGTCAATTTACTCTTTTTTTTTTAAATCTGTATACAAAACATAGTTGGTAGCTTTTCCTGTGTAGACTACACTCATATTCTTATTTAAAATAACTAACAAGCTATATTAAACGCTGTACACTAACTTAATAATAGCTCACATAAGTAATTATTTAAACAAAATATAATTGGTTTTCAGAAAATTAAAAAATCTGCTTTATTAAAAAAACAAGCTTCCTAAATATTATCAAGATAGTGAACCTTTTATAACCCACTGTATCTACTTTTTTAATGTTGTTAAATAAAAAATAAAGCAATGTTGATATTATAATAGAGTTGACAAGTATTTTTTTTATTCAGATAAAATGTAAAAGTGCCCAAGGACTTATTTTGGAATATCTGACTTAAGGCAAACTCACTATCCTATACTACCTATACTATAGTAACTAATTTTTGCAATTTTGCACGGTGCTTACAATTGAATAAGTATGTTCACTTTTGTTTACTTATTTTGTACATTGGTTTGTTTCAATTCCATTGCTTCAAATCTTTGAAACGTCATTGGTTTTCCAGTGTTGTCAAACTTAAAACTCAGTTGCTAGCGAGCTTACTCATGTGTTTCCAAACTACGGGCCCTGGAAGAAGTGAGCTCCTTCAAAGATAGTGATTGTATGTCTTTGGAGGAAGTTGCACATCTTCATCCAGACACTAACAAACAAATACATTCTAGTAACTTTTTAATACATTTTATAAACTCTCTTCTCATTTTAGCATAGTGAATTAATATTACTAATAAGAACTAATTTCATAAAAATAGAACTTTATCTTTGAGGTAGCACTTCTTTTACCGTGAAACTTTGACCACTATGTTATATCTTACAAGATATAGTAGTAGTTTAATCAGGCTAGGCTAGTAAATGTGGTAAAAAGATGCAGTGTGAAGCTATATTGTGTTAGGTCCTGTACCTTCTTACATACGTGTTTCTGTTTTCAGACTGAAGTGGAAGAAAGCGGAGATGAGCCAGCCATCAAGAGACAGGCTCGAGACTTGGATAGCAAGCCCAAGGTTGAGGTTGTGTAAATCGTGTGTCATTCCTAGACACAGAACATAGAGTGAACACAGGTCCAGGGAGATCTCTAGTCGCTTGTATGACTTAACAAATGTTTCCACTGGCGCCACAGACAACAATACGACTACAAAATATTTTTTCTATTTGTACATAGTAATATAATATTAAATTAAGTGTAGTGTAGTGTAGTGTTAAATTTGTAACTTTTTCCTTTGTTTTTCTAAAAAAAAGTATTTATTTAGTGTAAACTATTTGTGTATTTGTGGGTGATAAAAGGTTATCACTTTTTACTTGATAACCATATATTCTTAGTGATGTCTTCTTTGGAGCATAATTGACTCAAAGCTAAGTCTTTGGTGATGAAGAATGAAACATTGTGTTTGCATAGTATATATGACAAGCACACACACGTGAAGGTTTGGAAATAAGCATGCATATGTATAGTTCTGTCATGAAATGTCACCTACTTAAAACCTCTAGAGGCCCTCAATGGCAACAATAGGGACATTACTCCATTTATTTTTGTACAATCTTAGTCTAGCTCATGGCCATGGTTTTATGAAAACAACAGTTTCCGTGCTTATTATGACATCGCTGTAACACACAGTTTCAATAGAATGGAGCTAGATATATTTTATCCTAGACTATTACTCATAAACATTTCAAAATAATAATCAGATAGAGAAGTAAAGAAAACCAAGGGGAGTTAAAGAGTTGAGTTTGAAGGTAAAATACCACAAGGAAGAACTCAGAGCAGCGGGTAACAGCAAGTGTGCAAGAGAAGAGAAGGACTATTGTGGAATATTTTTATGCTAGAAATAGTTCTTGGATTGCATGACACACATTCCCAGAGATATATATGTATTTTTTTTAAAACACTTAAATTTTCTTTGTATAAAAGTTAATCTAAATAGTAAACTGAAATACAAATGCGCCTTGTACAAGTTTTATTTCATAAGTAACTTATTTATATCATTATTGAACACATTTAGATGAAACAACATTCAAAAATTGTTAAATAAATCACTGATACACAAAAATAAAACAAAACACATTATTTTCCTTAAACCAAATTTGTATTTCAAAGCAAGATTTACAACATTACATTTTTTCAACCGTGTTTAGTTAAACTTTATTGAAATTATATGTATTAGAAATAATGATTAATACTAATTGATGCCTCACCATTAAAAAGATTGTTAGTTTTGATTTATATGTCAACTGATTTTATTGGCACAAAATTGGATAATATAATTGATAATTTTAGAAAGATTTCTTGTTCATATGATAAATTAGGAATGAATGGAAAAAAAAAAATTTGTTTTTAAATGTTTAAACTTACTTACAATCAACTTTTTTTTTTTTTTTCAAAAAGTGCTAAGAAAACATAATATCTAAATCTAAATTATTATATATGTACAAGTAGATTTTTATTTCTTCACTTGATTAATTTTTGTAAAAATGGACAGGCATGCTTAAAAGATGCAATGTTTATTTGTAAAGGAAACTGTTTGGAAAGGAAATTATGTTTCTATTTCAAAATCAATTCATTGAAATAATATTTAAAATAAATTGCTAATTAACTAACGGGCGTTTCAACCCAACTAAAATTGATGAATTGGTTAATTACTCCAAATCAAAAACAATGTAACATTTATAAAATAAATTACACTAGTCACGAATTTATATTTCTTTCAATAATAACATGGATTGAATTATATGTTTTTTACTAAATCGGGTGTGCTGATTACAAAAGGGATAAGCAAAACCTCGTAACACGTATAGTTTTTATGTTGCAAGACTATACCCCAAGTTATTAAAAAATATTATTACTACCTGTCTATGATAAGAAGGTTTGGGGGCTTAAAAGTGTTTACATAATTTTTTTACAATGTTTTTAACCATTAAACCTTATTGGCAAAGTACCTATTTAGAAATACTATGAACTATTAACTTATGATTACTTTTTCTTTTATGAGGGGCTTCATCTACTTTGCTCATCACTAACGGCTCCTGGGTTTTCGGGAAAGAAGTTAAGGTGTGAATGTAAAAAGTGGTTTCTAATGACATACGACATCCTAGCTTTTGGTAATTATGTAGTAAGACTCCTGTAATATTTGGGGCTAGTTGTCCTGAATTCTGCTATCCAGAAAGCCCTGGACCATTGATATAAATAATTGCCATTCAGTCAATTCAATTGATATGGGTTTATTTTCAAAATTTTCGTTGAACATAGCTTTTCTTATTTGTGGGCCGACAAATATCCCTTCTTTAAATTTGACATCATTTAGAGTTGGGAACTTGCTGCGCAACATTTTTGTCCAAGGCTTTAACAAAAATTTTCAAAGTTCCCAACTTTATGTGCAGTGACGACAAAAGTACCTTTTCACGATTCAATAAGGGAGCATTTTTACCTATGTTTTCCTGGATTATAATCTTCTCTGGCTGGCCAGTCCTTTACCTTGTAGTGTTTTACGTTGCTCGGCTGTCCCACAGGAATATAAAAAAACTATTTTATTAATCCTGTCTGCAGTCCAAGTACAAGTCCAATCACTTTCAGATCCCCACAAATTTGACAGTAAAATTCCTTGTAACAAAACAGCCTTCAAGCTTAGTTTTGATGAGTCATTGAACATTCTTCATTCTTCTGGATTGATCTGAAATATCAGTTCTTCCATCAAACCATCTACATCACTGCAGACAAAGGGAACCTTGCATTCTGTAGTAGATTTTTTCAGTCTTGATCCCAAAAGCTCTTTTGCTGCTTAGATCATCCTCTTCAGCTATGGTAAATTCTTCCCAATATGAAGGTGGATAAGGAATTGGGAGTTTGCCCCCTGCGGCACTGGCTATAATGCAGATGAGATGCTTCGATACTTTATTTTATCTTTGGTTTTTGTATGAGAGAAATGACTGTTTTCAAGGTGGCTAGTTTTTTTTGGCAATTTTAATGGCAAAAGAAAAAATCATAATTTTTCCGTTCACCCATTCTCTGAGATTCCCATAGCATGTAATACATACATGTGGGGCCACACTTTTATTTTTATCTCCGAGATGGCAATCGAAATATAAATAATAAGCTGTCTTCAATGTATTTGTAATATACCTAGGCTGAGATTTCACTGTGAGCTACCCACATATGTAACCAAAATTATTTGATGCACTTACATATTCCCAAAGTTTTTTTCTCCATCGAGATATCACAACTATGAAACAATCCTTTAACAAAAACATTAAAACATGAACAAGACCACCACCTATCACAAGGAGACTGAGTGACACTAACACTCCATTTCACAAAGAACAAGACCACCACCTATCACAAGGAGACTGAGTGACACTAACACTCCATTTCACAAAGAACAAGACCACCACCGATCACAAGGAGACTGAGTGACACTAACACTCCATTTCACAAAGAACAAGACCACCACCGATCACAAGGAGACTGAGTGACACTAACACTCCATTTCACAAAGAACAAGACCACCACCGATCACAAGGAGACTGAGTGACACTAACACTCCATTTCACAAAGAACAAGACCACCACCGATCACAAGGAGACTGAGTGACACTAACACTCCATTTCACAAAGAACAAGACCACCACCGATCACAAGGAGACTGAGTGACACTAACACTCCATTTCACAAAGAACAAGACCACCACCGATCACAAGGAGACTGAGTGACACTAACACTCCATTTCACAAAGAACAAGACCACCACCGATCACAAGGAGACTGAGTGACACTAACACTCCATTTCACAAAGAACAAGACCACCACCGATCACAAGGAGACTGAGTGACACTAACACTCCATTTCACAAAGAACAAGACCACCACCGATCACAAGGAGACTGAGTGACACTAACACTCCATTTCACAAAGAACAAGACCACCACCGATCACAAGGAGACTGAGTGACACTAACACTCCATTTCACAAAGAACAAGACCACCACCGATCACAAGGAGACTGAGTGACACTAACACTCCATTTCACAAAGAACAAGACCACCACCGATCACAAGGAGACTGAGTGACACTAACACTCCATTTCACAAAGAACAAGACCACCACCGATCACAAGGAGACTGAGTGACACTAACACTCCATTTCACAAAGAACAAGACCACCACCGATCACAAGGAGACTGAGTGACACTAACACTCCATTTCACAAAGAACAAGACCACCACCGATCACAAGGAGACTGAGTGACACTAACACTCCATTTCTTGACCAGAACATTGTGAAGGCGGTACCTAACTCCCATGCGCCAGAATAATGAAAAATCTGGTAAGGTAGCGCTTACCGAACACCCTTTCAAGGTCATATATTTAGAGGGAAAGTGCAGATTGTGGTAGACTGCTCATAAAAATGAAATACAAACGTAAAATAAAATCTTTCCCCTAATAAGTAAAAGTCAGAGTCCACATTTTAATGAAAGAGAATTATGTCATATTTAAAGAAATTTTCAAATTTTTTTAGAAAATGGGATATGATGGAATCTTTTCAATTATGAGGCTGATTTATGCTCACAATGATACAAATGATTTCATCAACATTGTTGACTAGTGAAAGTATTGACTACATAAATATATATTCACTATTAATGATTGGCGAGAAGCTATATTTTCAAAATGTTGGGTAGGCTTGTCTTACCTATAAGTTGTTTAATGTCTAACAATTAGTTGACACGATGGCTAAATTTTAATAATAAATCTATAAAATGTTTACTTTGTCTTTTATCAATCACAAACAAAGCTTTCTTTCTTCATTTTTATTCACATAAACAATATTTTTCTATGGGAATATTTAAATTTTAAAATATCTGTTTTAAAAATTAAATTCTGAATGTTTGTAAAATAAAAATAAAGAGCTCGTTGAGAATGTTTTTTGTTTGTCAGTAAAATGATTGTAAACTTTGTAAATAAGTTTCATCTTAGTCCAGTTTAAAATGGAGGGTTCATTGATTATATTGTAACATAAATTTAAGTTGACCATTGTGTTAAACTAGTACACAATATTAGTTTTATTGACAAGACTAGAAGAATTTTGCAAAGATTATTTCAATATTTAAATTAATCACTATTTAATATTTGTAGTTTAAATCAAAGTTGTGTCCATCCCTGATATAAGATATCAGTTCTCGCATTGTTCTGACAAAACAATGTTTCATTTTATGTGTTGCATCAACTGTTTACTTTGTTCTAACTCATTTTCCCAAACCAAGATTTGAACTGTGCCCTGTGCTGAGCAAACTCTCCATGTCGGCCATTTTTGAGCTTACTGGCCTTTTAAAATGTAAGAATTCAAGAAAATAATAACCTTTTATAATATTAGGTCTTACCATGGTTTGACTCCTGGCTAGATATAGTAGAATTTGGCCATTTATATAATTAACAGGTCCCAGAAAGAACATCAATTAAAATAACCTGGTTAGCTCAGTTGGTTAAAACATTCCAAGTTTGTTATTTTGTCTTGGACATATTTTCCAAAATAGTATTCGAGTTGATGCGCCATAATGGAATAGTACATTACTATAGTTACACTTTATGTAGAAGTGTTTGGTTTTAAAAATAAAATATTGTCAATTACTGCACTTACATTTACAAATCATTGATTCATATTTTACTTTAGTTTGAGTGTGTATTTACATTTCTGTGACCCTGGTCATTTTTCTTGGAGAATGTAAATGTTTTAATGTATTTATTGCAGTGTTAGCAGTTATTAAAACAAGCCAAATGTTTATAGAGTGTAAAAATCCACTTCACAAACTATGTTGTTTGGTAGGGGGGTGCGAAGGCCACTTTTTAAATGTGAGGTGAAGTCGAAGCGGATCTTGAAACTGGTGAAGAAAAGTCAATGTCACTTAGCTCCACTTTTAATTTTTAAATTAATTATTTTTCTAAATCTTGTCAATAACAAGGCCAGGAAAATTTCCTTATTTGTTACCTATGGACTATATTAATAACTAATGCACACAGGTTTACTGATAAGCTTAGTAACTTATCAATTAAGTTTTATTCTGAAAATTGAGAAATGACACATTGACACGGAAACCGAACCATAGACCTTTGGCTCAATTTGGATTCGATTCCAGTGTCACTTTTCAATTTTCAGAATATAATATCTAGAGTATAAATTATAGCTTTGGCTCTTTGATTCTTGATTAAGTTTTAAATTTTACTTACACCGTGGAGTTTATAATATTATTTTGAAAACTTTACATATGCATGTCTTTTTATCTGCATTTCTATGATAATAATTATAAATTAAATTTCATTCCGTTTTCGTTTCCTACTTTCCGTATCAGCCATTTTGAATAATAAATAAAATGCGAAAAAGCTATGAAAAACTTCTGTTACAAAATGCACTTGTAATTTGTCACAGATAATTCCAAAGAGATGGAATATTAAGGACCAAACATTAGACACGAGCTGCGAATTACTCACACAAATTACCTCTCCATTTCAAATATGTTTCTTAAATTTTAACAATGACTAATAATTTAACTAACACAAAGTAGGCATGGATCAAAAACAGATAAGTAAATGTTAATATATTATATTCACTATTGCCAACACAATTTTGTAAAAAGTAAAAATATCTATAAAGAAATAACACCAAGTAACCAAGGTTATTTCTTTATAGATATTTTTACTTTTTACAAAATTGTGTTGGTGATAGTGAATATAATATATTAACATTTACTTATCTGTTTTTGATCCATGCTTTCTTTGTGTTAGTTAAATTATTAGTCATTGTTAAAATTTAAGAAACATATTTGAAATGGAGAGGTAATTTGTGTGAATAATTTTCAGTTTTTGTAAAAGTAGCATTCCTTGCGATTTTACATTTTTAAGTTAATTCAAATTAAATCAATGCTTTTTTTACCCAAAAAAATACAAGGTTATCCTCACACAATTGTTTCCTGGAATGTTTGTAAATGTGTCAACAATGTTACATTGCAGGGAGTATGACACAACAATATAAACAATGTTATGTTTAGTAGTTCATTAAAAGAAGAAAATTTAAAAACTTTATGAAATAAATCATAAAACATAAACAAATTAAATATAATAAAAAATGTAAATGTCAAAGAAAGTATAATATTAACCATATGGGTCAATTGCTATCTTTCTCACATCTTAAAATTGTTAAAAACGCAAAATTCTAATATAATCAAAGAAGGTGTAAGTTTGAAAAAACTGTTAAAGACCGGGGTATAACAAACGTTACTTTGTTTGTCATGTCGGTTATATCATAAAAAACAAAACTGTTTTAAAATAAATAAATTATATTAACACAATTCTAGCCTATTTGATTGTTTTGTCATTTTCTCAACTACACAAACTTATTTATTACTATCACCTTACCATTCGCTTAAAATTATGGTTTGGTTCCAGGTCAACGTTCTATTGTTGTATTTGAGCTATATATGAATCTCGAATCTCTCAAATATTATAGGATGCAAGCAGGCCATCTCCTATACAAACACATTATATTAATTAGGTTTTTTTCCCAGCATTAAAACCATCCACCAAAATTGAATGTATAGTAATTCCCACTAAAGGTATAGTTCTAAGCAGCGTTGCATCCTTATTGTTTTATTAACCACAAAGCTGTGATACAAAATTATATAAAACTTATTGGTACTGACAAGTCAAACGACTCCATGCATAGCTCACAGTTGATGTCTTCATATGCACATTACTAACCTACAGCAGGGGAAATGTCACGCTATTTATTGTCAGTAAATTAAATATGTATTAATAAAATATGGGAAAAAAAATTGATAAAAGTATATTTAGTTTCTCTTGCGTGTTCTTTATTATTGTATTTATTTTTAATATTATTTTATAGTAATTGGGTCCCTATTTACCACTGTACTGTGTGTTTTTTATTTTGTTAATTTTGGGTTTCTGTGTGTAATATTGCATTATTATTATTATTATTATCATGCATTAGTTTATAATTTCAATTTTTTATTTTTTTTTAATGCACGGGAATTGGATGATATATCAGCATTATTTCTGAGGGCCTGACACAACTTCTGTTTTTTACTTTTTATTTAAGTTTGTTTAATATTTGGTGTGAATGATAAAACCGCAAAGTTTAAATATTAATTCCATAACACTTATTTATATATTTATTTTTTTAAGTGAAAGCTATACTTTACAATTTACAGCACAATTTGCTTGAAGGGTTGAAAAAATGCTTTGTGCAGTAGCTATAGTTGTGTGTCATTAAATCTAAGCAGCGCATGGAGTGAGAACAATAAATAAAAGTGATATTTTCAATGTATTGACTAAACTCTGGTGTGCATTTTGTTTGTGGACAGAGCTATATATATACATACATTTTGTTTGGAGTTTTGGAAACAGGACAATTATGGAATGTGGAATGTGGAATGTACAGTACTTAGAGGAACTATCAGTTTGCGTTGCTATGAAATTTGTACCCATTATCAAAGAAGAAATGTGTTGAATAGTTATTCTGAATATGTTGGATTGAAAATTGAGACATTTTGTGGAAAAACTGATTAGGTATTCATTTACTGCACGATTGTAGTTTTTAGAGTACAGTTATAATTTAATTATGAATCTTATTAATAAACAAATTACATACCAAATTTAAATGTCTTTTCTTTTCACTTAAACTCTCAAAACTTGTTAAGTAAGTATGTGACTTATTTTAGATATTTTTATTGATGTCGGTGTTAAGCCCTGCCTCTCAATTTAATATAAAAAATGTTTAAATGTGTTGCCATATTTTGGCAGGGCACCAGGAAAGTTCAGGAAATTTATTGGTAATAAAATATTGGCAACCCTGTATGGATATTCATTGCTTTTAGTATGAATTGGCTGAGGTGGCCGTGATTGCTTGAGATGCACTAAAATACTTGTAAGTACTCGAGTCTCAGATATGTGTTACCTCACACTTTAAAAGATATCAAGGGAAATTCAAATAATATAAGTTTATTTTAATAAACACAAATTATTTTTAATTCAACAAATATCACGTCTTGCAATATAATTTTCGACATGGTAACACTAGCAATAATGCTATGTATGTAGTATCCATTTTTTGCAGATTTTAAAGGGATAAAACGGATCCCAGCATATTAGAGCATTTTTGTGGATATTTAGGCTTTTTATTTTTTACATTTTTTGTTTGGTTAACATTAAAAATCACGATTTCTACTTTTACACATTACAATACATAAATTTCACTAGATTGCTTTCGATATTATTATCTGATTGATGATTGCAACTATGCTTACTTAATGCAACAATCTTATTCAATGAATAATTCATGCATTGAGGAAGACAGACAGACACTCTTATCAAATTAGTTTTTCCTTCTATATTGAAGAAAAGGGGTAAGGTTCCTGAGAGTCTTTAAATACACACAGAATGACATCATATAGCTGAGGAGACTGTCCGACGTTACTGTAGCCGGAATGATATCATATAGCTGAGGAGACTGTCCGACGTTACTGTAGCCGGAATGACATCATATAGCTGAGGAGACTGTCCGACGTTACTGTAGCCGGAATGACATCATATAGCTGAGGAGACTGTCCGACGTTACTGTAGCCGGAATGATATCATATAGCTGAGGAGACTGTCTGACGTTACTGTAGCCGGAATGACATCATATAGCTGAGGAGACTGTCCGACGTTACTTGTAGCCGGAATGACATCATATAGCTGAGGAGACTGTCCGACGTTACTGTAGCCGGAATGATATCATATAGCTGAGGAGACTGTCCGATGTTACTGTAGCCGGGCCATGTTGAAATATTAGCTCTGTAGAATCCCAGAGACTGGTTTAGTTTGATTATTGTTCAAACCAGGATTTATTTAAATGTTGGTGTGTGTGTACTTTCCTTTTAAAAAGGAATAATGTGAGCACACAAAGCACATGCTAGGAAACATTTTGATAACTTTGGTTTTTTTACATCCATTATTGTTTTCAGCCTGTGGTCAGTTTTTTATTCAAGTCCGGCAGGCTAGGCCTATCGTAGCTTTATTTGCCTTATAGTCTAACTTAAGACTAGGGCAGACACAACATCCAGTTCCCACCCGTTAATTTATCACCGTGAAAGGGGAAAACCCACATTTATCCAATGATAAATTTTTTGGCCATGCCAGGAATCAAACCCGGGATCTTTTAACTCGGTAGACGGACAAGCTTCCGACTAAAAAAAGATTTCTGACTATTTAATTTACATTATTGAATTTTTAACTGATGTAATCATCTCATTAAAACTTAATTATAATGGTTACTAGCCTCTGTGAACCAAATATAGCCTAATTATGTTGAGATGAAGAAAATTATTGTGTGTTTGGGATACTTTTGAGTCTGATGATCAGTACTTGTTTATATTTTCAATCACATTTAATTTTGTTAAAATATATTGTATTGTTTTATAATACGGTTGAAAAATTATCAACAGTATCTGGACTTATATTAGAATTTGAATTATTTTGAGTTAAAATCTTTTTGTACTTTTTTTCTTTTTGGGATTCATCACTTTTATAACACTTAATGAATTTATGTGAATAGGTATTAAGAGTGTTCATTCTTATGAATGTTCTGTGAATAAAAGTCGTTTTTACACCTTATTGGGTAGCATACACTTGTAAATATTCTGGAAGATTTTTTACTAAGAGTACTTTAATAAGTTTTCCTATAGTCTGGCACCACGAGGCTTTCATAACGCTTTTACCAGCTTTAATTCTCTGGTCAGTCACTCGGCAAGGCAAAGGCCTAACCCAGAAAGGTGTTGTAAATTCAGTTTCGTGCTTGTGAGTGTAGTTACCAATATGTGGGAATTCCTTGTGTTTTTTTTTTGAAACTCATCTTGCTAAATACTGAAGTGCACAGACAGTCAGTCAAGTGTAATCAAAGAGAGAGAGGGATGGTAAGTTATCACTTTTAATCGGAGACAATAGATTGTCGAGTGCATCATGATTTAAGTAAATGAGTTTAAAAAAAATAATGAAAGTTAAACTTCTCTTCAAATCTTGAAAGAGCTCCATTTAAGACTTGGATTAAATTACACACCCTTTCTTAAATAAATTAAATGATTTAACCCTTTTGTTACTTCTTAACTTCAGAAATGCTAATTATAAGTCAAAAATATAAAATATGAAATTTAGCACCACGTCTATAAATCTCATATTATATATTTCATAGCGATAAAATTTTATGTGTCACATATTATTTATGTCACATTTTACCCAAATGCAATGTTATTCTGCTATCAGAACCATTCTTTATTTTACTAGCAACCCACAAAAGTGTCAAACCAATCGCTAAATGAGGATTTTACAGGCCTCATATTAGCCTAATATAGGCCTTAGGTAATAAAAAGAAAACTTTTGTAAATTAGGCTACATAAACACAACTTTCCTCAGTGAAGTCTATAAGAACATATATTTGTGTTAGACATTGTTTCAAAATAGGAATCGGGTAAAGAACAAAAATAAAGTAGCAATTAGAAGAAATAAAATAAATTTTAAAACCATTGAATTATTGACTTTTTCAATTGCCATACTAATCAAATATTATATTTATTACCCTTCACACTGCATGAACTTATCATTCATAAATTAAATGTTACTAACACAGTAGAATAACCGGGTAAATATAACAAATACTACACTACTAATAAATCCCCCAACAATGTTTTCTGCCACATAAATATTGCACGTGTGCTACAAGTAGTGAAATGCAGAAGTAAACAAGTGCTACTATTATGATTTAGCAGTTGGTAATTGACAGTTCTCAAAACTTGCACCAGATGCCAGAGACGCACAGGCATGCTAATATGAAAAATTCAGCGTTCTAACACACTTGTGGCTATTTTCGACTGTCGCAGCAAAGGTAGATAAAGTTTACACGTCGAGGGGTAAAGTCGATTTCCACACTCAATGGCTATAATTCTGAGATTGGATATATCTGTTTAATGTAGTAAAAGGGTTAATAACACAACATTTCCATGAGATGTAGGCCTACTGTTGTGTCCAATATTTTGTTTTGATTAATTAGTTGTGTGGTATCACAAGTATCTTAGTGTTGTATCAGAAACATTTTAGGTCCACTTTTCATAATGAATATATCTAGCATAACAAATCAAGAGGCAGGCTATCGATTAATGGACCATAATAAATTAATTTACAAGTTTTAACCAACGTAATTCCTCCATGACGCTGATTCTACAATATATCATACCAATGTACGTCTTTCCTCCATGACGCTGGATACAAAAGTCATCTTATTCACACCTTACATCCATCTATTTATTGAGTCTAGACCACGTTGGAAAAGGAAAGGGGGGAGGGGGGACAGTTCAATTCTAAGTCAGCCGCGCAGAAAGAAGGCATGATGTCATCGCGCCATAGTCTCAGAAGGCTTCCAGGTCACTGATTGGACCTCTCGTGTCACATTGCCGTTGTTTACGATAGTTTGGGAGTCCATCTTTTTGACTGATAACTTCCAACATCAGACATCAGGTGATAGTTGCTTCAACCCTCCGCCAGAGGGCAATCCAGGACGTGTCGGTTTCTTGCCAGGTATCTTGGAACAAAATCGCCCATTACTAGTGTTATTCTCGGGACTGGTAGAACTTCAAATACGGACACCTCCAGCCGCTGTCGCCCTACGCCTCGATACAGGCCGTCTTGACCTGGGTCGATATCTAGTGAGGCATTCTTGGAGAACAGAAGGTACGTGTTGAACATTTTATCATGTAGAAGGTTGATGTTGAATTTATTAGAAATGCTAATTGTTGTAGGATATTTGGAAGATACGTTGAGATTTCTCGGAGCGGGTAGTATGGCTTGGCGATAGAACATGTAACATCAGGTTGGGTAGGGCATTAATTGTACAATACGAAGATTGTATTGTTACAAGGCATCTAGTTGTCGAAAAAATTAAGATCAAGATCACTTTATATTGTTTAAAGGGACATCCAAATTTAAAATTTTCTCGGGGAGGACAACTTTAAATAGATTTTAAAGTAATCCAATTTTTCTTTAAATTCTATATAAGAACTACTCAAAATAGTTTCTAAAGGAATCTCATTTTCAAAAATTTGCTGAAGGAGGACCACTCCAAATAACTTATAGAAGAATTCAAAGTTCAAATTACAAGTATAGGGACAACACCAAATAACCAAAAGCAACTGACATTTTTAAATTTCAAAACGAGGGTCAGAGAATTGTGTTGGGAGTGAGAGTGGGGGGATTTAAATTTACAGCTGTAAAGAAAAAAAATATCTTTGGTGCTGTAGGAAAATGATAGACTTGCAAGTAGTTACAAAGTCTACTCCAGATGATCAGAAAATACTGAAAACTGGTTCCAAAATGTAAGGCATATATGATTTCACAAACAATTAGAAAAAAAAACTGCTTGGTGTATTAGAAAATCGAAATATGGCCGGTAATTACAGGGATTAATATTTATACATAAAAGGCCTTTATTCCATTAAGGTTTTTTTAAACCTTAATATTCTTTTTACCAATTTTGCTTAGTAATAATATATATTGCACCGTTATACTTTTATTATGATTTTTTTATGCAAAGATTTTTGGATTACAGTAAATCCCTATTTTACATAATGTTTTAGTCAGTCTGCATATTTTTCACGTTTAGTCACATCATTTAAACCAATAAAGGGTTAATATTTAAATTTATATTCACTTTTGGATACTTTTACCTTTGGTTAATGTTATGTTATAATTAAAAATAAATCTTCTTAAAGATCCCCCGTGCAAAGAACGGGCACATAAGCTAGTTAGTTTTAATAACAGATACACGGCACACCTCAAACTATAGCTTCACACACCTCTAACCATAGGTTCACAACTATAACATAGGCTCACACACACCTCTAACTATAGGTTCACATACACCTCTAACCATAGGTTCACGCCTCTAACCATAGGACCAATTCAATCATAGGATTAAAACTAGTCTATTATATATGTAAAATATTTTTTTAATTGAATACAGGTAAAATTTGGAGGGTCATAAAATGTATTACTTACAATTGTTTTTTTAAACTCTCCACCCCCTCAAATGAATACTGAGTAGACTGAACATATTATGGAAGGGAATAATTTTTTACTATCCTGGGTTAAAGTGTTGGCTATATTTAATTTCTATATTTTAAATAACAATAAGCAATTAAAATAGAACTCTTTTTTATTTTAATCAACTAATTGTTGCTTCTTTTATGTGATTAAAAGGCATAATGTAATCATTCACACGGTTCATTAATAATTCTTTGAGGAGGAAAAAACCAAAATCCGTTTCAAGGAGAAAAAATATTTGTTAAAACAATATGGTCAAATTACTGAACCAAATGGAGATCAGCGATTCATGCAACACACGTAATTTTGTTTCACTCCGGTATTTCCAAAGCAATTGCTCTGAAGGTCTGAACATAATCATAAGCAGCCACAACAACTGACAACTTGACGGCTGTTCTGCGCATGATGTCTTGGAAAGACAGGTGAAAGATTTGTTTATCGGCCAAAGCGAGCTCCCGGTGAAATATCACTTGTACAAGCTCGCAACCCAACATGTCGTATGGACACATGTCCGGACCTAGGATCACCTGGAATCAGGCAAGTTACAGTACTAGCTGTAGAAACACAACTGTGTCTATTGGTGGCAACAGAATGTACAGTAGGAGCGTAATATTAATACTAGCTGTAGAAACATAACTGTAGCTATTGATGTAATATTAATACTAGCTGTATAAATATAGCTGTAGTTATTGGTGGAATCATAACGTACAGTAGGGGTTTTATATTAACACTACCTGTAGTGTTAAAACTTTCATTGAGGTGTAGAACGCATTATACGTATGTGAAACGACGCACACAGTAATGATACACAACATAATTGTTCCATGACGCCAACAAGAACGTCTGTTATAAAGAATGTGAATGCTGATTTAGTTACATAAATGGTCAAAAATACAATTAATCTCTAATATAAAGGAAAGATCGTGTCCTTCCTTCCTCATGAATTGATCTAACACTTTAAACGTCCTAGAAATATGAAATTTAGAAGGCAAATAGAGGGGCTTTTCTGTACAACCAAAAAATTCACAAAAAAGTAAATTTCATTATGGGGCACAGGGCATGGGGACGTTTAGGGGGGGGGGGGGNGGGGGGGGGGGGGGTATATAAAATATAAAAATTATATTGGGGAAAATATGAATCCTCTTTAGCAAAACTAAACCACAATGGGAGGTCCAAATGAATAAAATCAAAAAGGGCAATAATAGTGAGTATATGGAGTTCTTGTTTTGAATGTCTGAGTATAAACATTCGAAACTCAGAGCACGCAACTCACACTGGTTGCAGGAATGATATGTTGACGGTCGTCCTCAAAGAAAATTACCAATTACCAATTACCAATTACCAATGGTACGCAACACAGCACTAGCACTACACGTCTTCAATAATATGCAAAAATATGCAAAAGTTTCAAGAAATTATGTACATGAAGAGAAAAGATTAGATCTGATCTCAACAAACGGTATACCTTATCAAATAAAGGTTCCAAGAGAAAAGGAAAAAGCTCTTGTCCTTTTGATTCTGATTACGGACCAGAAGCTATTGAGCCAGACATGCCTTCAGATGAAGTAACTAATCAAATCGACAAACTTCTTAGGAAAATGGCAGAAGAAGTCGATTCAATAGAAAAACGAGAAGCCCTTGAGAGAAGTACCGTGGGTCAACATGATAATGCAAAATGGCGTGGTGCAAGGCTTGACCGCCTAACCGCTTCAAGCTTTGGTGCGGTAGTTCGGCGTCTTGAAGCTACACCTTGTCATAATTTGGTGAAGAACATTCTTTTTCGGAAGGAACTCCACAGTGAAGCCATATAATATGGACGTCTTCACGAAAAGGATGCACTAAAGACATACGAAAAGATTAAAGGTGTTAAAACGGAACCATGTGGTTTATTTATACATAGAGACGTAGCTTATTTGGGTGCAAGTCCTGATGCCTTGGTTGGTGCTGATGGCATAGTGGAAATCAAATGTATCCCTTCGATTGGTAGTGGAAGTTTTAAAGACTCTATTATGAATGGGAAGAAAAACTTATGCTTGCAATTAAAAAGTGACCAACTAACATTGAAAACCTGTCATGTGTATTATTATCAAATACAAGTGCAGTTAAACATTACAGAGAGGAAATTCTGTGATTTTGTTATTTATGCTGAAAATGATACCCATATTGAGAGAGATTTCAAAGATATAAAACTATGGAATGACACGATGCTGCCCAAACTACAAAGATTTTACTTACATTGTATAGCTCCTGAGATTATAGATAGTCGAATAAGACGAAAAATGAGATGCAAAGATACTGCCTATATCATGGAAGCTCAGACTTCCAGAAAAAATAAAAAACTTGAGGATATGAGTTAGTAGTGTTTCAAATTCAATACTTCAGCTGGGCTACTAAGAATTTTTTTAAATATCAGGATGGGTTGTTTATAATTATAGATTTACTGTGTGGAGAGAGTTCAACAAACATTATGATCATTGGATTAAAAAATATAACCTTTTTGAAATTTCTCTCAACTACAAGGATCACGATAAAATAAATTAAGTTAAAACATTTCTTGAGAGAGAAAAACAACATATTTCTTCAAGAGTTTGTTGTGCCAATATTTTGTAAAAATTATTTACTATTTTATGAATTAAATTTATACTAGACTATATATTATTATTAATAATATTATTTATTCAGAATCATAAAGTCGAAATATTACAAGTATTTAGAAATAATCCAGCAATTCTCAATTTCTAAAAGGGTTGTGAAATCATAATAACATTCATGTAGGCCTATTAGGTTGGTATTTTAGTTCCTAATATTATTGTTTATAATTTATTACTGTAGTTTTCGGTGTTTGTACTCTACAAATTTAACTTTGTAAACTTTTTTAAAATAACTTGTTTAATTATGTACTTATTATATTTGCATTTTACATAAAAACCAACTATAAATTTTACATCTAACCGTAAGAAATTAAGCAAGTTACATTTTATAAAAATTTAAGCTTGTAATTCTAAAATAATCTCCTTCGGTAAATTTTAATTTTGACATAATTTAATAGAGTGTTTGTTTTTAAACTAATGTTATTTATATGTTTGTTAAACTTTTAATAATATACCATATTCTCATTGGTGAATCTATTATAATAATTACTCTTACCAAATTTAAATTGAATAGAAATATATTTATGTTTCTTAAATGGGTGTATTCTTGATTTTTTATTGCTAGCTACGCTGTTAAATATTTTTAAATTCTAGGACATTTTGAAATTCTCGATAATTCTAATACCAAGTGTGAGTGTAAGCTAAAACTAACTAGTAATATGGACAAGTTGAGATGTTTGCATTATTTTTCATCCACTCAAAATATAATTAATTAAGAAGAAAATCATTAACTTTATATCTATGGCAAATGATTCCGACCTATGACAGGTTCAGGAGTGACACGTCAAACGAAGGCAATGGATAAGCTACATTTGTATTATTACAATAATATTCTGTTTTAGAACAGTTTGTTGATAAAATTGTTTTAAATGCGTGAATTTAGACTTTGCAAACTTAGTAGAGGCCCTTGAGTTTTTTATTTTTTCAAAATAGAGTGAGTTTCATTACTATTTTTTATATTTTGAATCTAGTATAGGTTTTCAAAATCACTCGTGTAAAGATAATGAGCATGTAACTATTTTAATCTTTAGTATATAAACCTTGTCCCCTATATAATGCGGCTTATGTAAAATTGTGAATTACTGTGGGTTTTCTGAAGCTCTCAATATTTTTTACTTTTTTTTTACCATAACATAAATAAACACGCCTTCTAAAAGTCACAATGTAACGATATAGTGTAATTTTATATACCAGTACACATCTTGTTACACGTCTAGTATATCCACCTAACTTAACACTTAGTGTTACTAGGTACCCATTCGGTTTACACGTTTATGTAATAATTACGCTATGTTCTTAAATCAAGTACAAACACAACACCCCCCAGCCCCTAACCATTAACTCATCACTATGAAAGGGTAAACCCACATTTCACAAATTATAAATTGTTCGACCATGCCGGGAATCGAATCCGGGACCCTTACCTCAGTAGGCGGACACGGTAACGACTGAGCTAAGGCGTCGGACTCCACCTGACTAATTGTGGAGGGCAAGTAATGGAAAAATTTTCGAAAATGTTTCAGCATTTGCGTAGAGGTAGAATCGAACACCTAATTACATCCTGCTGCGATACTAACCTTGATCTCCTTGTCACTGGCAAACCAAATAAGATGAGAATTACGACTACCCTCGTTACGGGTGCAGGCAAACTGATAGATCACAAACTGGCCGACATGGGAGGACAAAGGGGAAGAAAGACAAGTGATCTACAGCATGAGCAATGTGGATCAAGTGGCCGACACAAGTAGGACATGACTTGTACCAACTGGTTGAACAAATGCATAATATGCAAACCAAATGATTGACAGCCAACTGGTTGACCCAAAAAAACCAACTTAGAAAATTGATTCCTTGCTAATGATGATTTTAGTCCACAAAATTAGAGTTTAACCCGAACGGTTAGTAAGACGCGGTGCTAAAAAAAATCCACTAACTTTGTATTTTTTTCCTTAGCTTCTCACTCCCAGTTTGAGCTATACGCCGGATAAACAATTAGAAAGGTAAAATTTAAGTTAATATGCACTCATTTGCGTGGAGGGATAGTGAATAAGCTTTAGGGGGTAAATATCTCTGTACTTATGACCGGANTTATTTTCCGTTTACGATTTTGTTGTCGAACACGTTGTTTTCAATGTATTAATTTGTCGGTCAATTGGTTCATTGAATCCATCTCGACATATGTATACCATCAGGTCCTCTCATGTCGAACAGTTGTTTATCTTATTACATGGTCCTAAACGTGCCAATCAATTGACACACTCAAGCTTTGAAATATTTTATTTATTTGGTAAACCAGTTGGCTGTCGATCACTTTGCTTTCTTATGCAAGTGGCATTTCAACATTTTTACAGCCTGTCGGCCAGTTTGTAAGGGACTCATCATGAGCTCTGTTAACTATTATAATTATAAAGGAAATTAATACTTTTTATACTATGAATAAATAACTCTAAAACCTGTTATGGTACCAACATGGTCTCTAAGGCGTCCTTCTCGTCGTAGACCAGACCATTGTTAAGACAGAGAGATTGAGTTTCGATTACGATCGGGTGTACTGAGGGTAGTTTTATTATAAATTGTTTCCCCCTCTACGCAAATGCGAGTGCACTCCCTCGAAATTCAGCTTTCCTAATTCCTAACTAATTAGCGTAATTAGTACATATAAGTATACCACAAATGGATAGTAAGACTCGGGCTAAAAGAATAATAAAAGAGCCCTTAAACTTTTATCACTCAAATTATTTCATTAAATTGCTTAGTAATACCAGTACTTATTTTCTTCTTCTAAAAACACATTTTATAAATATGGGCTTATTAGTATTTGGTACAATAAATACTTTGTGACGCGTGTATTAAGTTTATTGTTTTAAATTATTAATATTGTATGAATCTTAGTAGCCAGGATTCAAACTCAAGCCACAACTCCCGGGTGAGCCATGCGGTGACATTTATTTTCTATCAATGAAGTTCCTTAGCGGAAAAAAAGAGGTAGTGTTATGACAACACTGTTGTGAACAAAGAGCTAGCAATTTCACCTTACTTTCCAACTCCGCCTGCCCATCCCTCCCCCTCACAACACAATCCCCCCCTCCCCCCTTCAACCATGTTAAAAATTCCCTGTCAAAATGTTATAGTCAATCCATTCTAGGAGAAGCTTGCTGGTCGAATCACCTTAAGCTAAAGAGAAAACTTACCTTTCTATTGATTGGATGGTGGAAGAAAATTATTGAGTTAACTACCCTGTTGAACTTTTGAATTCATTAAATTCCACAGGAATGCCCCCACATAAATTATAGTTAAAAATTGGTACTCACATAATGTGTCTTCGAAATTTTATTCCACCTAAACGCTGTAAGGGAACTCGGCTGCAAGTTAAAGCCATCATGAGAACTATTATAGAAGCCGTCATTCTCACAGACATTGGCAAAGGAGAATGTGTTTATACCCCCCGAATATCTATCATACCAAGTGACTACCCCTTCCATTTCAAGAGTTTACAGTGCCTGGTAAAAGTTTGTTTTTCATTGACCATTAACAAAGCTCAGGGCCAGTCCATCAAGTATACAGGAATTGATTTAAGAACGCCTTGCTTTTCCCATGGACAGTTTTACGTTGCATGTTCTAGGGTTAGTTCACCAAATAATCTTTTTTTTTTAGTAGCACCAACAAGAAAGACTTCAAATATTGTGTATAAAGAAGTTGAGGCCACCCTAAATTCTAGACCTCTCACTCTGATGAGATCGGATCTGAATGACTTAGAAACGTTAAACACCATTACACTTTCTAATGATGGAAGCCCCGTTTGCCACCCGATAGCCTCAGTTTCCGGACAAAATTCTGAACTTACGTGACTGGTGGAAACTAGTGCAGCAGATAATGCAAATATTCTGGCACAGATGACGAAATGAATATCTTGGTGGCCTTTAACAGCGCCCAAAATGGGCTAGTCAAACGGACAACCTTGCCATCGGAGATCTCATCATAAAAGATTAGAATGCGCTTCCCTTACAATGGAGGACTGGTTGTGTCTCATCAGTACACCCCGGACGCAGTGGCGGATTAAAAATGTTGCACCCCTAGGCAAAATTATAATATGAGCCCCTACTCCACCAAAAAATAAAATAAATTGTTTTAAAATAACTTTGAATATTCTATATAAGTTGTTAATAGAATTTTTAAAAAGTGCGTATCTGAGCCTGGAAACTTTAAAATAATGACGAAGAAAAAACTCACTACTTATCGAAGTTTGCGTCTCACTTTGATGGTTGCAAACTCGTTGATTAAATCTTCATAGTAGAGATAGTCATTAGTTAAGAGATTGGCTTCGATGTGAAGAATGGACAAGGCGATCAATCTCTTCTCTGATACAGTAGAACGATTGTAAGATTTCAGCCTTTTAAGAACCAAAAACGAGCGTTCTGCTGAACAGTTTGTAAGTGCAGTACACATAAATATTCTAAGTGCAATGTCAACATTTGTAAACATAGACTGTAACCGTTATTTTCGTAGAAATTTACTCATTTCTATTGGTACATCATTAATCCCATAAGCCTTTAAAATTCCTGCAAAATGTACACATGCACTTGGGAAGAATGGTTCTAAATCAGTTTCATATAATGCCTGGAGTTTCACTGCACGTTTGGAAATAACATCTGGAGAACTTTCCTGGAATTTGTTAATCACTATGAAGATGCCTGCCATTAATTTATAGCATTCCTTCCTCCTCTCTAATTAAGTGTAAAAATTATCAATTATAGGAAAAAACACTTTAACTTATTTCTCTCTACCAGTCAGAAGAACTTCAGTGTCCTTTTCTTCATCGGCATGAAATTTGCGCTTCCTTGAACTTTTATAAGTGCATTCGTAATCCATATCAGTTTTCTCCATGGATTTTTGATCATAATAGTCAAACGTGCTACGAACAGAACCTATAAACAGCACAAGTGATTCAAATAATCCATGCACTATTTCAATCTCTAAGTTAACACTTTGCAATTTCACACTTACACTATTAAATCTCTGGAGTATCTCCTTCCAAACTGTCACCATGAATGCTGTCTCTAGTTTATTAAGTTGAATCATTAGACCTGAGGCCTCATTTCCTACCAGTGGTTTCTCACAGGTATTATTGATAATATGTGTGAGAGCCTTGATTACACTCTCCCAGCTTTTATTTAGAGATATACATGCCTCCTCTCTTGCTGACCAACGTGTTTTTAATAAACTTTTTACTGTTTTACTTCCTGGTTCCACGAAAGGAAAGAGTAGTTCCCAGTGTTGTGTAGAACTAGAGAAAAATTTGTAAATGTTTTGCACTAGATTGAAAAATGAGCAAGCTTCCTGACGACAACTTGCGGCACTAGTGCTGACTAAATTCAATGAATGTGCTGCGTAGGGCACATAATGTGCTTTCGAATTATTTTCTTTGATGTGGGCCTGTAAACCCGTGTTTGCTCCCAACATATTGCTTGCATTGTCGTAAGATTGGTCTCCACAGTCGGTAATGTTGATAAAATTTGTATCTAAAACTTTCATTGCTGCTTTAGCTAAATGTTCAGACTTATGTCCTGGGTTTGACAAGAACAAAATAAAACGTTCAACAGGCTCGCCATTTTCGTCCATATACCTTAATATGAGAGATAATTGATCGACATGCGAAATATCCACGGTATAATTGACTATGATAGAGAAATATTTGGCCTGTTTGATATCACTGATTACAATTTTTTTTCACTTGCTCAGAAAGCATTTCGATTATTTCATCACAGATTGTTGAAGACAGATAGCTTGTATGCCCCTGTCCCGGATTACCATATAGTTTAATGTGTTCCGCAAGAAAAGGATCGAACTCGGCTATAAGTTCAAGAGACATCATAAACCGACCGTTATGTAATGAATTCAATTTTGTCTCATGCCCACGTAGGGGAAGTCCACGACTTGTTAGCCTTTTCACTACTGCAAATACTCTTTTCAATACATTGCGCCAGTACATTTGTTCTACCTGAACATAACATTCGATATGATCTTCAGTTCTAAGGGAGGTTTTCCTTCTTAAAATCGTCAACTCACAGTTTTCATATTGAGATAAAATAGTATAAATATTTTTCCAATCTGAAATATTCGATATAACGATCGTGGTCTTTCCTCCAAACAATTTACACGACTCACAATAAACGGCACCAGTACTACAGGGATATACTAAATATCACGCAAAGTTGATTCACTATTTAAAAGTTCGCGATGAAAAACACTTTTATTCAAATGTCTCGTTTTACCTGTTATGAGTCTTCGTGAATAAGAAAAATCATTGTTATCATTTTGATTAATTCCACGACGTAAAAGAATGTCAGTTGTTGACTCATTAACACACCACTTCACTGGATCATCACTAACGAGGCTATTACTGATTTTATCAGCTGATTCAACACACAGATCTACATGCGACTCGAATTCAAAAACACTTTTTTTTTTCTACATTCTCGACCACTGTTTTGTTCGGACTTACTTCTTTCACAATGGCTGTAATGTTATCATCGTGTATATCAGTACATTTACTTGAACCAGCCACATTTCTTGTAAAAAAATGTGTCCACTATACTATACTATAGATCTCAATCATAATAATAAAAGCAATAATAGTAATTAACCAGATAGATTGTTACTAAATAGACATGTAATTCAAATGTCGCACACTAGAACAGCCATGTCTGCACAACAAACACCAAACCACTGACCAATAGCCTATCAGTAATAGTAATTCCGTACTGTTGAATAGAATCGTTAAGAGAACGACAAAGAAAAATATCCGATACAGACTTCAACGAACTACAGTGTGTTGTAAGTTACTCAAGCTATGACTTGGCAACGTTGCATTTTAAACTAAATTGTCAAGGGCTTTAGGAAGTTTCCGTGGTAATAGGTGTTCTTGGGCTGGAGGCGGGGTGGGAAGTTAATAGTCAAGAACAGATTTCTATGAAAGATAATAAAGTATGCTCATTGTTCATGATTGAAGTCGGTGACAAAGCGATTTCAAAGTACAGTTATTTAAAAATAAATATTGTCGTTCTGACCTTAACTTGAACTATTTTGATAATGTTAGTCAATAATTTTTAAAAAGTTGTTATTAAAAACAAAATATTATAATTAAAATGTCATTCAAAATTTGCCGCCCCCTAAGGCCTCCACCCTTAGGCTCGTGCCTAGTGAGCCTATAGTGTAAATCCGCTTCTGCCCGGATGAGATGGTGTGGTTCGAGTGGCTACCGTTGCTACCAAAACTGGTACTGTAAAACGGCCAGTGGTAAAACTGTACCCACTGCCCTTAAAGAGATAAAGGATGTATACGGTATCTCTGGTAGATGTGCGGGTAGGTAGGGTCCTCTAACTTAGCTTCCTTCCCAACGTAGTCTCCCCTACAGCCTCAGGTGGAGTGAAGATCGTTTCTTTCCTGGGTCTTACCTAGATCAGCTTTTTCCATTACTTTCGATTTTAGCATCGGGGTACACCTATTTGACAAATTGTATATATTGTGTATTGTTAGATTAGTAAGTATTGTTGCTAGCGTACTAGACGCTGTAGCTTTTGTTTTTCTTTCCTAATTAGTTTCTTTAACAGTATATTTTCTTAGTTTGAAGTGGGATACCTTTTCTTTGAAAATTAGCTATTTTAGTCCCATGAATGTTTCGATTTGATTTACTTTGTATGTAGGTTAATCTTGAGATTTCGATCATGTTGTCTTTAACATATACCACGGTTAAGTTGACCGACTCGCGTGGAATAGTGTTGAGACGCCAACGTGTTTCAAGGTGAGCATTAATGTTCATACGCTCGGTGACCTGGTGGTCTAGGGGTAAGGTGTCAGACTTCTATGCTGGCGGCCGGGGTTCGATCCTCAGTCCCGGCACAGATTTATCTGAT
>CABFVZ010001992.1:130338-148242 GCA_902151445.1 Timema monikensis | reverse complement strand
GTTGGGCCACAGTCACTGACCAGGAGGATTATCGTAATATCTTAGTTGGGCCACAGTCACTGACCAGGAGGATTATCGTAATATCTTATTTGGGCTACAGTCACTGACCAGGAGGGTTATTGTCATATCTTAGTTGGGCCACAGTCACTGACCAGGAGGGTTATCGTCATATCTTAGTTGGGCCACAGTCACTGACCAGGAGGATTATCGTCATATCTTAGTTGGGCCACAGTCACTGACCAGGAGGGTTCTCGTCATAACTTAGTTGGGCCACAGTCACTGACCAGGAGGATTATCGCCATATCTTAGTTGGGCCACGTTTACTGGTCAAGAGGATTATAACAGGTAATAGACTTACGGTTATATATGAATTCGGCCCCACCAATATTCTTCCTTATATTAGGTTAGGCTTGTTTAGGTTAGCTTAAACTAGGTTATGTTAGGTTAGATTAGCTAAGCATTTCGTTCTGTCATATTCTCCATAACTCGCTCTTTTTCTCTCAACTTGAGAAAACATTTTCAACCATTCTAAATGGAGTGCCACAACAGCAAGAGCTAAGTAGTGCAACAATAAGCCTTGTTTACAATTTTCATGAAGGAACTCGTGACCCAACTGTAATGAGGGATTAACGCTAACCCTTTTAAACGCAAGGCATAACATGTTATACGTCGTCCAACTGTAATACGCCCGTAATTACGGCATAGGGCGTGGTACACACTCATAAAAATATATATATTTAGCACCGCGTCTTACTACCCGTTCGGGTTATACGCTTCTCATAAAAATGAACATTGTGTTCGAGCAAGTATAGGCTTGGATGAATACCATTGAAGAGATGTTGAGATATATCCACATTGCTTGATTAGTACAAATAGGGATAATTATGTTGCATCCCTTAACATCTCAACCAAACTGACTGTCTCTTCAGAGCCCAACTATAAGTGATATATTTTTTCGTTGCAGATCCTTTGTATAATATATTTTACTACCAAAGCTTCACCAATACGTAAAACCAATCAATTAAAATTCAATAAATCACTTTAAATAATGAATTCAATTCAGCGACCTTTTATCTGATTGGGTAATTGTTATCAAGTAATGGAGAGGAAGCATTGTGTTTATAGATATCTCTTGCAGTACCGTGCCCCCACCCCCACCCCTCACCATAAAACCCTCTACCCTAACCCTCTCCTGGCGCCGAGTTGTTTATAGCAGGCGGGGAGGGGATTGTGTGAGCCCAGCCATAATACGCTACAATCAGTTGCCATGGCAACGCGAGCTGGTGGCTGGAGCATCCCTTAGTCTCCCTCCCTCCCCTCCGGGGGAAACTCCGGGCCTTTTCATCGCAGTCGTTCCGGGTAATTTTATAGCCATCTTCACATCTAGGTCATACAGAGTGGACCTATAAAACAAATAAGAGACTCGGAGGTTCTCTTTATTGTATTTATTATCCACTCCAATTTTAAAGAGTAATTTTAGAACACTTAAAATTGATAACGCTTTATTCGCATGGTATAGTCTGGTCTCAAAACAACCAAGAAGTTAAAGTTGAAACAAAGCGGAGGAATCTCTTAAGAAAAGTTGACTGTAATGCAGGTCTGGATTACCGGTAAAATGGCTGTTGCCATCGAATTTTAAGAATTCCCAGATTCATAGTGGAATATTCTTAGAACGGCAAATTTGTTTTATTTGTGCTCTATTTTATTACATCCAATAAAATAGCTTTAGGCTCTGCGTGTCCCACGACCTATTCTGACATCTAAAGCTTCATCTCCACTGGAGAAACATAGAGCAACTTATAGCAACAGCAACATGGCTGCAGCGCGTTTCGGTGGCCACATAGTCTAAGCCGCTAATATAGAAATAAACCAAACTATAAATGAAGGGAAGATTTGGGTTTGATCTTAGGTGTTCTGAGTTTTTTTCCTAAACGGTTTCTCACTCTCCATTCAATGAAAATGTAGGTACACTTCCTCTAAATTCAACCTGGCTCATCCTTAACCCGTTAGCGTAGTTATTTTACAATTGTACAGCCTGAATGGGTGTAAGATGCGGTGCTAAAAAACACACACACACACACACACTGTGTCTAAACTGAAGAAACAGTTTATAGTGTGTATCAAGTTAAAGGACGAAGAACAAGTTTTAGTGACAGCCCTGAACTTATATTAGACTGCTCGTGACAAAAAGATCAAGGTTTGAATCCTGATAGGATGTACTGAGAGTGATTTTCCCTAAATTGTTTTCCACTCTTCTTTTACGTAAATGCGGGTACCCTTCCTCTAAACTCAACCATCTTCCCTAGTAAATTAGCGTAATTAGTACATATGCATATAGCCCAAGCAGGTTGTAAGAAGCGGTGCTAAAAGAATTGAGATAACTAAAAAGTCTTTGTTAACATTTAAAAGTGACACCGCAGCCACGTGCGCGTGTTATATCCAATTTATTTTAATTGTTGTCGGTGGAGTTAATCACCAATTCGTTCCTAAGATCTGTGTGATGCCAAAAGCTACTGAATCTGAGGATCCACTGGGGCGAATGAATTATAATCCTAAATTAAGCAAAGTTCTCCGAAACAGTCTTTAATTCATCATAAGACGAGATGCCGCACACCGTCATTAGCAATCCAGTTTATTGCGAGCCTGACACCTTAGACTAGAATATAGCATACACTGACGTGAACATTATCTAATGGTTATTACTGGAATTTTTCCTTAAAAATCTATGCTGTATATATCGTTAACTTTTGGGGGTCTTAATGATAAATCTTAATTATTATACAGGATGAACCAAAAGTAGCTGAGCCCCTATATTACAAAAGTACTCTGAGAATTGTCCATTTCTTGATGGCCACATGGTCTAGCGCGCTGCTCTCGTGTTAGACTAGTTTGCAGAGGAGTGCTATGCTTTGGCGCTTTGCATTAATGACGTGTTTTTATTTCTTACATCAACAGTATTGCTTAACTTGTCTGATGAAGAAGTAAATAAAAATGCTCTCAAATTACGACGACAGTATTTTAATGACGTGTTAGAAAATCTCTCCAGTTGTTGGACTTTATCAAAACTTTGAAACCAGAAATTGAAATATTATCACTATACGACCACTAACTAAGCTTGCTTTATTCAAGTTTTCAATCACAGGCTAAAGCTGTTATCCTCTATGTTTGCGCACTTTTTTTTTGTTGACAAACCCTGTTTTGGTAGCAACAACAGAAAGGACATTTTCTAAGTTGAAGATCATCAAGAACATGAACATGGAACAAGATTGCATGTCACAGCTTGCCCTCTTCAACAGAGAATCAGAGAAAGCAGGAAAAATGGATGCCTCAGCCCTGATTGACGATTTTGTTCCTATCAAGTCGTAGAAGAAGAAATTTTAATCATGTAGGTTAAATAATATTACTTTATTCTCGTGTTTATACTTTATTCTGGCCCCTATAGTATTATGTAAATATACGTATTTTCAGAAACATGCATTCTATTTTATTTGACCTGGGTGAAATGGGGGAGTCTAGTCTCAATTTTCTAATCCGGGTCTTCGGATTGTAGTTACGCCACAGCTTCACACACAGCTCGTGTCGCCATGTCTTTATCGTGTAATGTGTTATCTCAAAGAACATATAGCCCCCATATTCGCCAGAACTCACACCCCAGGATTATTATCCGTGGAGAGGAATGAAAAACGCTCTTTACAAAGAGAATTGTAGCTCTTTGTTTGAAGTGAAGGAAGCCATCTAATCCCTCATATGAAACATCTCTCCGTTTGAACTGGCACGGGGTTTGCCAACAAGATAAATGTATCTAGCCTATACAAGCACGTGAGGACCATTTACAACAATTATTGTAAAAGGTGAGAATGTAGCTACTATATCCGTTACTTTTGGCTCGCCCCAGACCCACCAGGTGCTCAAATATAGACTGGTACTTGGGGCAAATCTCAGCCCCCCTTTATTTGTACGTCTAGACCTCAGTGGTGGTGGAACCTTATTTTTCTAGGGGAGTAAATTGGCTTGTCAAATAAAAAGGGCTTTGAGGGGCTTTGAATCCAAAGCTAAAGGGTGAGCTTGGAGGCTTTAGGTAAATGTTTAAAAATAGGCTACGCCCAAATATATTGGAAGTGGCCCTCATCTGATATTTTTTATGTATTATATACTTCTCTCTAAATTATCTGGAGTTGTCCTTTTCCAGAGATTTTTTGAAATTTGAATGTCCATATATGCTATTTGAAGTGGTCTTCATCCGGCAAATTTTTGAAAATTGGATGCCTCTAGAAAAATTTTGAAGTGGTTTTCACCTTAATTTTGCTGTTGAAAATGTGATAATATATTTATAATGGGATTATTCCAGAAAATTTTGAAAAATTGAATATCTCTAGATGCTATTTTAAATGGTTCTCGCCTGGAAATGTTTAGCAAACTAGATGCCCCTAAGAGCTATTTAAAATTGTCTACACCCAGCAGTCATCACTATTTGGAATTGTCCTTTCCTGCCAAAGTTATTAAAATTGAATGCCTCTAGAAGCTATTTGGAGTTTGATATAATACCATTTTTCAGCTTAATATTCGATAGTATCAAAGGGGAGTGAAATATATCTAGAGAGGGGTGGGTTTATTCCAGTAGAGAGGGTTAGCTTATTCCAATCGGAAGGGGTCACAAATTATTTGCCAAGGGGAGAAACCCCCTCTCCCCCCTGTTATTAAACCACCGCTTGACTGAGATCTGTATGTTTTTTTTTTTTCAAATCATTGGTCACGGTTACAAAACAAAAGCAATGTACGCAAATTAATCAGTAACTTAAAAGTGAAATTTTTATGCTTATGATAACATTACTAATATTTAAATTGAACTTGATTCCATACCCGACTCTCTTCACGCGTAAAATTTATTCTAAGTACAAAAACAATAGACTTCATGAAACTTAACGAACACTTCGAAACGAAGGACAAGACTGTACTAAACCAGTGATACCATTGTGCCAAATGCCAATAAGTTTCTCCGGAGAAGCTAGACCCCAGCTTGTGGTCCGGATATGCACTGTTCTTTATTATGGATAGGCATTTTATTGCTTATCATTCATATTTTATTTTATCTACCACAGTTAAAATAAAAATGTTATTCTGGATCTTGGACCCGGAATCCCGGGCCTGGTACCATGGTACCATTAGTCCCCCCTCGTGGTGGGCCTGGCCCTCTCTGTACTTAAGCACCTTTCCAAAGGGTGAGTTAGTTTTCGGAATAGATATATATCTGATGATGATCTAGTTTAAATTAGTTCAAGATTAATTATTATATTTCTTACTAGCTTTTCGGATTATCCACATATATGATAATTATTTTAATGGGGTAGGGACTAGGAAGGAAGCGTTTTAGAGGTAATCTATCCATATTTACTTGGAAAGAGAGTGGGAAACCATTGAGAGAATATCACCCTCAGTAGACCCCACTGGGATTCTAACCACAATCTTCCAATCACCAGCAGGCCAGTCCAATCAGCTGCGTTCGATGAACTGACAAGAGGTAAGAATTGCAACACCCGGTCTAAAGGACCTTGTATCATGTGTGACCCCTTGGAAACATTGTTTGACAACTTTGATCGAAAACAATATTTGGGAGTAGTCAAAAAATTGATTCGCGTCCAATATACAATCTAGAAACATTGATTTCAGTCCAGAGCTCACTTGAATGAAAGATGTTTAGCGAGAAAGGTGGCTTGTATGGCTTGTGCAAAAACAAATAGTGGGCTCTCTCCGAAATTGTACACGAAGGGCCTTTGACCCTTTTTCCACTTCATTCGAATCAACTGAGTACTATTCACCTATTTCATTGAATACAGCCCATTTTTTATGCGATTTTTAGTGTCCACTGAGGTCACATCTCAAAACAATGTGTTTGTGTGAAATATCTCTATAGTTCCAGTGTCTTTTCGGTTTAACACGAGATGACAAATGACAAACCATGATCTCTGTGAACAACAGAAATAAACTGGTCCACGTTGTTTGTTGTCGGGAATGTTGGAAATCACCTCCAGCAAGCAAACATTGTTTTTTGTAACCCATTTGAAATGGATGGCAAAAAACATGTTTCCTTCTTGGAAAACACGACTATTTGTTTCGACAGTTTGCAAACTGTTTCCCAATGTTTCCCAATAGTTTCCCAATTACTTGAAAACTGTTTAAAACAATGTTTCCTAGTGCGTACTAATCTTAACCTAACCTACCATATTTATTTACTACAGATTTTTCACTTCTGTGTATTAGCATAACATAAATAAAAAGTCTGATGTTATTTTTTTTAAGCCACTGTCTGTAATAAATATATATATATTATTTTTCATGGTCACAACCTCTTATTGGAACGGGTCACATTTGGTAGACCGGGGCAAAATAGTCACCTTAAGATAAAAATATTTTTAAGGCAATATATTTTAACATATATATATATGGGTGTATGTTAAAATATATTGCCTTAAAAAATATTTTTATCTTAAGGTGACTATTTTGCCCCGGTCTACCAAATGTGACCAAATGTATATATATATGTGTGTGTATTTCTGAGTGTATCTAATGTCTTTATAAATCGTCTAGAATATAATTTAGAAATTCAAAGTGGAGGAATATATAATTAAACTATGTTTTTAAGACCTGCAGACTGACTACTTTACCCCAGAGAGGTGGTGTGGAGGGGTCCTTGTTTGTAAATGGCTGGTCTAATTCCTGTTGGACTCCAGCTTTGTTGAGTAGTCTTTCGTCACCGCTTCCGAATACAATTATTATGAATAAAAAAAATATTTTTTTTTACTTTCAAAGTTTTTTTCATTATTTCATGTCCTTTTCAACAAGAACCAAAAACAAACGAAATTACACTCCAGTTGCAATTATCCGTCCTTCGATTAGCCGACCCTCCGTATTATCCGGCTATGTTCTCAGTATTAACAAATTCGTTTTAAAATAAACAAACTGGTAAATATCCACTGTAAAACATTTACTGAATTTATAATGTAATCCATTTGAAGCTCTATTTTCACTTGTTCTTGCTTTGTAGACGATGTTCCATTTCCAAAATAGAGTACTGTATAGTAAAGATTTTAAAATTTTATTTCTCGTTTAATTTTTACTGTCCCCCTACATTTACTGTGTTCTTATTTTACATCGCATTCAGAAAATGGGCAGGTTTTACTAAAACCAATTTAAATGTCTTATGAAAATTAAAAAAAGTAGGCAAACCCATATTGAAAATTATTTACACTCGGATTCCGTATTATTCGGCTTTTCCGCTATCCGACCCGGAATGCCACCCCTTAAGGTCGGATTATCGTGACTCTAGTATATTATACTATATTATAGGCTTTTATATATATATATATTAGTTCCAAACAAATCTAGTTTATTGTGATGGAAATAGTTTCTTATTTGGATAATATATTTTTGCATTGAGCTTTAAACAAATAATTTTATGAATAAAAAAAATTACAATATTTATATCCTTAAGAGAAATGTAATCTTTTAATGGTGACTGTGGGGAATGCCAGGCCTCCACCGTGGTTCGGATTCCATGTTTAAACTGTAGGTCCTTCATTTCATCTCACAATCACCCTACCATTACACATTAGCGTAAGTGCGTATAACCTGAATGGGTAGTAAGACGTGGTAATAATAATAATAATAATAATAATAATCTTTTAATGCTGGGGCCACCCATTTTTTCCATCCATAGGGTCTTCACATCTTTAAATCAGGCCTCGGGGATTCCTATAAAAATAAGGGTTTAGGTACAGTTTTAACAAACTCTGCTTAGCCTGGCAACACCACACGATACGTCAGTGCAGCTTTAGGTTTGAAGTTATACTCCTTTGAATAACACTGAAACGTGACTGGATGGAGGTTTTGCTGATATAAAAACCGACCAATCGAACAAAGCTACAGGGCAATGCCATTACTGGCTTAAATGGAACTTATTAGGCTATAACAGATAAGTTACTTTAGGTAAAGCTTTTTTACTTTATATTTTATTTCTAGCTGGAGCCATGGTTCGATTCTTGACTGTAGCTATCTTATCATTATTATTATTATTATTAGAACCGCGTCTTACTACCCGTTTAAGTTATACGCACTTACGCTAATGTGTAATGGTAGGGTGATTGTGAGATGAAATGGAGGACCTACAGTTTAACGTGGAATCCGAACCATGGTGGAGGCCTGGCATTCCCCACATTCACAAGATGTCTTGTCAGAGGTGAAGGAAGGGTTTGGTAATCAGATAAATCTGTGCCGGGACCGAGGATTGAACCCCGGCCGCCAGCACAGAAGTCTGACACCTTACCCCTAGACCACCAGGTCACCAGCTATCTTATCAAATAGAACGTGTGCGCTAATACTATAGGTTATGCTTGTTTATATTAGCTTAATGTTTAAAAACGAACCTTGGTGGGAATTAATGCATCCTTACTGGCTTATAGACAAGGATGGCTTGACCTTGACTTGAAGGATTGGAGCTCTATTGTGTCTGAGTACATTGATTTTAATATATATATATCAATTCGTTCTTCCTTAATGTATTTATTTAACATCTCCCTACCATGTTCTTATTTTATTGATTGGATATTTTAAGTTTCTAGTAGCACTACACTGTCACTAAGGATTAGACACTAACAAATACTACTCATTTATTACAAAAAGTAGGTGTATTAAGATACATCTTATTAAATATATGCAAATAGTACACATTTGAAATTTGACATGACAATAGAACAATGCTTAACTATACAAGATAAACACTAATATTAGGTTGGTATGGAAGTAACTTAAAACTAAGACCCACTTACTGCCCCTATCTTAGATCAAGTATACTCTTTGTTTTAGATTTTGGTAAAAACAAGTATATAAATTAATACTCGTTTTAATCAAAATCCAAAATAGTTTATTTTATCTCTTAATTATAAACCATGAGTGGTTCTTAGTTTTAAGTTACTTAATGCGTTCAGTAAATAAGGTAAGCCTATGGATTAAAATAAGTCGCTACAATTTAGAGCAGACACATCCAACTCACGGTCCGCGGGCCACTTGCGGCCCCCTGAGTTAGTTCCATGCTGCCAGACATTTCAAATTACAGAAATAAACAGTTTTTATTATATTTTAGCATTAGGTCCAATTCCCCGATAAACTATGTGGCCCTAAATCTGGGACTGGTTGGATATTATTGGTTAAGAGAGAGGAAATTCAAAAGTGTGAGTTTTGAATTAATCTTGACACTTTATTTATTTTTTGCTATGAATATATCTAACAATTAACAAACTTTTTTTCTAAAATTAACATTGATGTAGACCTTTTCTAAAATGTCTGTTGATATAATTTAAAACATACTACCATACCATATTTATATAAAATGTCATTCAAATTTTGCCTTACACCCCTTATAGTCAGAAAAATAATGTAATAGATAATTGAAAAAAAAATGTAAGTACACTATCTTTTGACTTTTTATTTAACAATTCTTAATATTTCCAACCTTATTTTATAGAATATATTTTTGACCATTTGTTTTTAATAATTTGCATACAACAAATAATATACAAGTGATAATAATAATAATAATAATAATAATAGTAATAATAATAGTAATAATAATAATAATAATAGTAATAATAATAGTAATAATAATAATTATTATTATTATTATTATAGTAATAATAATAATAATTATAATAATAATAATAATAATAATAATAATAATAATAATAATAATAATAATATGAACGAGATCAAATACATTAAAAAAAACATGAATTTCAGCAGTATATATTCTCGGTTTGTTTGAAAAGAAGTGAATAGCTTGTTACACTAAAATGATACACTAGTTTTCTATTACCTAAATGTCTCAAGTTACTTTATAAGAAACACTTCAGAAATTAGTATTTTTATAAACAGTAAACAAAGTTTAAGATTCGATAACTTAGCTCAGTGGGTAGCGTGTTTATATCCTGAGCTAGGGATCCCGGGTTCAATTCCCGGTATTGCCAAAAATGTATCAATGGTGAGATGTGGATTTGCCATTTCACAGAAAAACAAATGAAATACCGGTATCTTCGTAGTTTAGCATACATTTACACATAGTTATGTGAAAGTGGAACGTTTCTCATTTTCAGTTTAACGAATTTATCAATAATATATTCGTGATATAACATAGAAGCAAAAGTGACAAATATCTTATTTGCAATTGATTTATTGACTTACATAAATCATTTTTAACTTATTTAGGTGAAAACTTGAGCGTTTCCTGTCAGCTTTAACAGCAAACCCCCCTTTCGGTGGCCGCGTGGTTTAACGCGTTAATATCGTGTTGGACAAAACTGCCAAAGCCGGGAATATCAGGGTTAAATCCCGGTCGGGTGCACTGAGGGTGGTTTACCTAAATGGTTTTCCACTTTCCCTCCAAGCGAATGTGGGTGAAATTCCTATAAATTAAGCCTTCCTAATCCCTAACCCATTAGTGTAATTAGTACATAGGCGTATAATGTGAACAGGTAGTAAGACGCGGGGCTAAATAAAACCTAAGCAAAATCCCGTCCTGATGATTTTGGAAAAATTCTTCTCACTCACAATACCATCTGTTTTCGAACTCTGGTATGTTTCCACACATTTATCGGCCCACCTACACCACAATATCCTTACTATGTTATATTTTTAAACTATTAACAAAACGTTAAAAAAAGAAACAACTAGTTTTTGTTCCTGGTTTCTTAAAGCCCTTGCGATACCTGTGCGGTGATACGCGCGTACAATTAAAAATATTTTGAATTATTTTACCTCTAACCACCTAAACCAAAAGCCACAAATTCTAACTAATATTAATTAATATTTTTTCCAAACTACAAGCTGAATGGATTTACCTACTAAATTAAAATAATCAAATACAGTGTCCATTGTACGTATTTGAACCTCGAACATCAGTGTCCATATTATGACTCAAACTGATAGCACCAGATCCACTACACCATATAAAGTGCTATGAATGGATAGTTTGTTCTAGAGTGATTGATCTCCATTATATTGACACATGGATTCTAAAAAGAAAACATTATTGTAGTTTTTAGAACGTAACACCTTCACATCACTATATACAACTTATTTTCCATTCATAAACTACAAAATTACTACATTATCCATTTATGAGTTCATGTTGGAATGTTCCCGCTATATTTACTTTCTCGCTATCTTACAGGTAGAGAAATTATTGTGATCGTCAAAAAAATTGAACTCAAGAATTTGATGAATCTTGACGTTTCATGACCCCCCGAATCCAAAAAAGTTGTTTTTGACTTTCCGTCTGTCTGTCTGCACCTCCAACTAAAGCCTAAATTATTTTACCGATCGGGCTAAAACTTGGTATCTAGGGTTTTCATATGGTATTCCCGAAAGGTTTTTGGAATTGGATATCTAACCCTAAAATTGAGGGTAGTTTACAGAAGAGCAAAAAGAGAAAAAGTCAATTTCCTCAAAATCGGCTCTAACGATTTTGATTAAATTTCATTTCTAAACATTCATAAATATTACAAACAAAATGACTTCTCTCAATATTTCGGCGAAATCACTTTAAGGGCTCCGGTCTGATGCGTAAATTATCTTTTTTTATAATATCTCCTAAACTATTTGAGATATGAAATTACTTATCGTTACAAATATGTAGATCTCTTTATAATACAAATATTTTGTAATAAGCATATTTTTATAAAAACAATAACTTTCAAGCTATACGTAAATATATTTATTTTTTAACTTTTCGAACACAAAAGGTAAAAGTATTGTGACCGCAAAAGAAAATCTAACCTGAAATGTTGATGGATGTCGACGTCTCAAGACCCCCAAACCCTACAAAGTGTTCTTTGCAATGACGTCTGTCTGTGTGTCTGTTTAAACTTAAAATTAAGAGTAGTTTAAGAAAGGGCGAAAAGATTAATCGATTTTCTCAAAATCGACTCTAACGATTTTGATTAAAATTCGTATCTAGTTGTTGATTAAGATTATAAATAAACTGGCTATTTTCATTTTACCGGGAAAATGAATTTTAGGGTACTTTACAGAAGCAGAATCTTCCGTAACTCCGCAACTATTTGAAATACTAAATAACTTATCATTGCAAAATTGTAGTACTATTAAAAGTAAAAAACTTTAAATGAAATATATTTAATAAATCCAACAGTTTCGGAGATATTGGCAAATATATTAATACAATTTTGTGAGTTTTAGTTATAAAGAGATACTACTAAGTTTTAACGCAATAACTCTCCAGTGCCATAGAGTAATTAAATATAAGTAAAGTTTATGTTGTTTTTCCTTAAAACTCTTCGGATAAATGTTTGTACAACATGATCTATATCAATTTTAGACTCAATAGTCAATATTTACATTTTTTATTGGCCAAAATTTATAAATGAGGAATTTAATAGCAATCCGATGGCATGAAATTCGCAACACCTAATAAAATGTCGAAAATTTTAACAGGAAGTGGAAATTTTAATACGAAGTGTTGACCCTTATGGACTTAACATTGATTTTTTTTATCGGTCTTAACATACAAATGAGGAAATTAATTCCTTAAAAACATAATTATAAAATTTAAAACCTGGACTAAAAAAAGTTTTACATAAGTATAGTGCAATTTATGCTCGGGTTTGCTAGTGTATATTATTTCGTTTCACATATATTACGAGTTTTGAGTAAATATCTTTTAACTTTTCGAACACAAAAGGTAAAAGTATTGTGACCGCAAAAGAAAATCTAACCTGAAATGTTGATGGATGTCGACGTCTCAAGACCCCCAAACCCTACAAAGTGTTCTTTGCAATGACGTCTGTCTGTGTGTCTGTTTAAACTTAAAATTAAGAGTAGTTTAAGAAAGGGCGAAAAGATTAATCGATTTTCTCAAAATCGACTCTAACGATTTTGATTAAAATTCGTATCTAGTTGTTGATTAAGATTATAAATAAACTGGCTATTTTCATTTTACCGGGAAAATGAATTTTAGGGTACTTTACAGAAGCAGAATCTTCCGTAACTCCGCAACTATTTGAAATACTAAATAACTTATCATTGCAAAATTGTAGTACTATTAAAAGTAAAAAACTTTAAATGAAATATATTTAATAAATCCAACAGTTTCGGAGATATTGGCAAATATATTAATACAATTTTGTGAGTTTTAGTTATAAAGAGATACTACTAAGTTTTAACGCAATAACTCTCCAGTGCCATAGAGTAATTAAATATAAGTAAAGTTTATGTTGTTTTTCCTTAAAACTCTTCGGATAAATGTTTGTACAACATGATCTATATCAATTTTAGACTCAATAGTCAATATTTACATTTTTTATTGGCCAAAATTTATAAATGAGGAATTTAATAGCAATCCGATGGCATGAAATTCGCAACACCTAATAAAATGTCGAAAATTTTAACAGGAAGTGGAAATTTTAATACGAAGTGTTGACCCTTATGGACTTAACATTGATTTTTTTTATCGGTCTTAACATACAAATGAGGAAATTAATTCCTTAAAAACATAATTATAAAATTTAAAACCTGGACTAAAAAAAGTTTTACATAAGTATAGTGCAATTTATGCTCGGGTTTGCTAGTGTATATTATTTCGTTTCACATATATTACGAGTTTTGAGTAAATATCTCCATATTCAAACAATAGAGCGAGAAAGTCTGTGCGGTGTTCCGTACCATTTATTTTTAACACAGTTTGGAATTTAAAGTTTCTCACCTTTATTAGTACCCTCACATTCTTCTCACCATTAACTCTTGGTGTGCCAAGTCTAACCTAACTTCTAAAAACACGCCCATTTTCAAATCTCTCGTTTAGATTTAAGTTTTACACCCTATCGGAGGGGCTCTAACACGTGGAACCAACTTGCCATAAAAGCAAAATACGGGTAAATAGCTATTCCACAATTAAGTAGGGGAGACCGGGGCTAGTTGCAAAGCGTGCACGTTGTAACAAAAACATTTCTATAAACGTGTATTTTGAAATAGAGCGTACCACTACGACAGTGTATCTTTTATTCGTATTTTAGTTGGGTTTTTTTTTGTGTCTGCTGTGTAAGTAATCTACGTTCAGGTAATATTTGTCTTGTTGTTAGGTTAACATTTTTACATTCAAGACCATTATCATCAGAAAACACATTTTTTTGACATTTGTTTGACAATAGAGTTTATATCTACAAAATAAATAATGACGCTCTTTTATTGTTCAGATGACAATAAAATGTTGTTGGGCTAGTTGCGACGAGTGTTGCAACTTAACCCACATACCTACGTGAGAATAAATTAACATTATTAATTTGTATATATTAGGCCAATCTTGAATAAAATAAGTATGAATATCAACAATTTACTGATGTACGGAATTAAAAATACCTAAAACCAATACACAGTGTGGGCCCCTCCATATTTTTATATCAATACATATCGTAGGTTCTATTTTAATCAAATCCATTCTCTTCCAGTGCCTTACGTAACCAAAAGCTCAAAACTTCCTTAGCGCACGTAGTAATTAAAATATAGCATACAAATCTTAATTTGTTTTAATCTCGGACCCCCAGAAAAATCCGTAGTAGCAGAAGAAAAAGTATCTCTACAAGAATAAAAATCACAATTTAAAAAAACTTTCAACTAATTCGAAAAAAAGAAATACAATGAAGAATAAAATAAAGGCCGCGAAGAGGAACATAGCTTTTAAAGAGGGCTCAAGAAATAATGGTTATACATAAAGTTTATTCTGCAATAAGGAATATGGTGAGGGACTTAAGGGTACAGTGCAGGGTTTATGAAATATCGATCTATTGGGTGGGTACAAAAAAATATAGGTTGCATATGCATCAGCTGTCTCTGATGAATATGACGAATTGGACGATCTAAAACATTTGCGGCAATATATTCCTACTGGTGTTACAACATGCAGTATTTGATTCGAAATATTCTTTCCAAGCTAAATAAAAACATAATCAAACATATAATTTCAAACACTCAGAAAATACTGTATTTTATACCTGTTAAAAATAAAAACTGAAAAGTTTTGCATCATGCTCCGGTCTCCCCTTCCTTAGAATTTTCAATTCCTCTCTAAACACCAATGTGTTTGTTCACCAGCAATAGCAGTCTCAATCAATTCCTCTCTAAACACCAATGTGTTTGTTCACCAGCAGTAGCAGTCTCAATCAATTGTTATTGTTACCTAAAGACAAATTAATTTGTGAATGTAAAAATAACCTTCAAATACAATAATACATAATTTTTGAACTCAAATTACATGTTACCTTAAGTTAAGTTAATATTAATTGGAGTTTGCAGAGGCTTATAGCTGCAGATGAGTCCAAACCACTACCTGCGGGAAGGATACAGTTCGACCCTTGACTAGGTTAACTGTGCCAATAAGTTTGTAAAAATATCCCCCCCCACCCCCCTCAGGAGTGGCCAAGTGGTTCAAGGCTTCAAACTTACGATGTACTTGATCACCACTTACAGACGGGTAAATTAGGGCTGATTTCTTTCCTGGAAGTGTCATTGTTTTTCCATTAGCTCTCTCCGTTAATGCGGGGGATATTTTTCTAAACTACCTTCTTATTTTCTAACTTTTAAACTATTATGGCAATCATAGCTCTCTTGTTAAATGTATTAATTAAATAAATAAAACAAGAATGATAATCATATTATCACCATATAATTTCTTCACACTCCACTTTCATCTTGTGATCCTATATTAGTTTGAGTACGCTGTGGTTAGCCCGAACGGACAGTAAAATGCGCATCATTGGCAAAAATAATTCTCAAGAAAGAGTTCCTCTCAGTCACGTAAAGGAAACTCGTAGAAAGGTTTGTAAGACACGTAACAAACGACGGCAGACGCCGGTTCCCTCCCCCCACCTAAGACGCCCTCCCCTAGCTGCGTCCAGACGCAAGCTCGCGGCGGTAGTGTTATATAGCAGCGTTCTCACTCCTAGGTCAGTCGGTACTTCAGCTACGTGCCGAGCAACTAGCGCTGCTGTGGTCATCACATGTACTAGAGCATCTCGAGATAGAGAAGTGAGAGACTAGCTTCGAACCAGTGACCTCGCTACTCACAACATACGGTTGGGTACAGAGCAGGTGTCGAGCCAAAGATCTTCACTTTGGGAGGAGAGGATTTTATTCCTTCACAGGTATGGAATTCAATTTTAAAATAATTGTATATGCCCCAACTAAATTTATTTAAAGCACGAAAAAAAGTTTTGAATATGTTGTCGATATCTATACCAACCTTGACATTTTGATTTTAAAACGCGAGAAACTGAATAGCCTGTATTTCAATCTGTCAATCAATCTGGATATATTTTTGGGTAGTTTAAAAATAGTAATGAAACCTTTCACAAATGTATTAAGACATATTTTATTTGTTTTCGAAAAAGGGACATAATGCTTTGAGTGGCAACATGAAAATAGCTAATTCTAACCATGTTTTTGTGACTTTATAAGGCTTTGTATTGTTAGAGCTTTTTTTTTAATCTCCGCATCTTACTACCCGTTCAGATTACACACACACACACGTTCTAGTTACACTAATGTATTAGGGATGAGGAATGTTTTATATATAGAGGAAGTTTCTCTAATTTGCTTGGAAGGAGAGTGAGAAAATATTGAGGGAAAACCACTTTTGTACACCATATTGGGATTCGAACCCCGATTCCCGCCATCGGAAGACCAGTATTGCAAGGGCTACGCCTTAGACCATTTGACCACCGAAGTTAGCGCTAGTAAAATTAATGCGCTACATCCAAAAAGGACACTATATACCTTACAAACAAACAAATAAGCTCTTATTTTACAAACAACGTTCGATATTCCAAGGACATTCATCAAGTTCTCAAGCAAGTAAACAACCATAATTACTTATAACAAAAGAGACTTCAAGCTCAGGGCCATGTTTTGTTATTTGCTGCTCTGAGGCAATTGATTTTAATGCCTCTCTCTACAAGAGCAAAATGGGAAAACGGGTATTTACGTCATCACATCGTTAATCATTTATTTTTGCTAACCTTTCAACCTTAGCCTTTGGTGGAATCATGCTCCAGTATACGTTGATGCTATATATTGCTGCCTAGGTTCATCATTACCTGATTTCAACGGTGTTAAACCCAAAAGTGATCGATTAACGATCTGAGATATAGATTTATATTTGTATTATAATTAAACTAGGATACACTTCTACTAACAGTGAATGTTATCAACTTGGACTGGACATAGTACATTACTGCATGCACTACTTGTTATTTTCCCGCGAATCCATCCGAGTTATTCACATATTTAACATGATGTGTTAGGAATTGGGAAGGTGGAATTTAGAGGAAATATAACTGCATTTACTTGGAGAGAGCGGGGAAACCATTTACGAAAAATAATATCGTTATTTTCTGATGGCGCTTGAACCCTTATCTCCCCATCACCGGCAAACCAGATTAGATGAAACTGATGCAGTTTTCTGCGTGCCCATTGATGTGGGCCATCCATCACATGGGTTTGATAACGACTGTCTGCATTCTTTCTCTAATAGGCACATTATGTTTTCCATTCTTATTCCAGGCGGATGGTTGGGTAGTTTCTAAATAATGTTGACTAATGTGGGTTTAGAATGCTATTTAGGGTTTATCTCAAATCTCGCAGTTTTTAAATTCCCTCTCCTTCAATTAATGTAACCTGAGCCCTCCCTACCCTCATTATAGTGACCTTGCAAGTTTTGTCCGTCACTATAGGCTGCTTGCTTGTTTACCTATACTTGATACTCCATCTCTTCCAATTCTTCATAAACACAACATATAAGGTCCCACAACACTGTTTGAACTGATAAGCTGCTTTTTTTTTTTTTTTTTT
>CABFVZ010001992.1:72619-124721 GCA_902151445.1 Timema monikensis | reverse complement strand
CAATCCTTACGAAAGCCCAACCTTTGTCTTGACGCGACAGCACTTTCTCTGGAAAGACATTTTTACCTATTTTGCTACAAAATGCTAAATTATGCCACAAAACGCTAAATTTCCAATAATTAATGCTAAAAAAACTGAAAATTAATGCTATTTTACCCTGTCTTTATTGATGACTGATAATGGATCTTTCAACTTATCCACAATATTTGAGACTGAGCTTATAAGCTAAATGAACTTGTATTTATAGGATAGAAGAAAGGGGATGTAGACGTTAAAACACACACATAACAGTTTTATAACATTTATTTACACAAACATGACAGTTTTAGAATATAGCTAATACCATGAAAGGAATGCTTGGAATATTTATTTATAAAAGAAAAAAAATGTTAGTTATAGAATATGGATTTACAAATACATCTTAGACCTTGAAGTATATTATCCATGATTAGGTGTAGAGGAAACCTTAACCAATTTCTTGAGGTCATAGCGTGAATAGTGTCTTTGGTACTAAATATCTAAACTAAATTACTAAGTCCGGCTTAGAGAGTATTTGTATATACATACACAAACAAATGGTTTCGATTTTAAAATATATAAAGAATAAGACAAATAAACAAAATTGACTAGAATTAAAATGTATATATATATAAACAACTAATTCTATTTGACGAGAAATATTCAGGTAGGTGAGAGATTGTACTGGTGGATAAAAAATAGAAAAAATTATTCCAGGTAAATAATATAAATCAATAAAAAAATATGCGTGTTTTCATGCAGGAAAAAATATGAAAAATCTCAAATCTTTGAAAAATAGTGTCAGTGGAACTGTCTAGAATGAGATAAAACATCATTATTCAGCCCATTTAAATGATCACCGTTTAGTCGTGACGAGTACGTTTACAAGGACACTGGTAATCAAATGGTAATGTATTATAATCATCAGTTATCCGTCATTAGGTATACACTGGCCGGTAGACTTTGTTCTGCGAAGTATGTCACACAGTCGCAAGACCTTTTCTTACAATTTTGTGCAGTATCTTTATGAAACTTTCCGCAGCCTGTTCGGTGACCATCGCTTTCAAAACGTCAAAATTAACGTCGTTCCGTTTGCCGTCCATACAATAATTCATTATTTGATATATATATATATATTTTTTTTTCTGGCCTCCTTATGGCAAACCTTGAACCACAGGCTTACCACCCGTCCCTTCTTTTGGTGTCGTTAACTTATAGCATTGTATGTGGGATTATTTTAATTAAATTCCCTAATTTCTAGTTCAAGTCATTTGTATCTAAGTCTTCGGACTTGGTCCAATTATAAGTCTTTCTCTAATTGTTGCTGGTCAACACAATGCTTATTGCGTTTACTTAAAGACGCATGTATATTTAACTTCTAGTTATTAGTTATAATGGTAAAGCTATATACATGTTTGTTGAGATTTATAATGGAGTTTATTGCATTTCACACTAGATGCGCAAGTTATATGGACTTTAAACTTTAGGCTTCTATGCAAAGGCTATATATTAATTTATAAAGATTTATAATAATGTTTATTGCATTTCACTTGAAGGTGCATGTTACACTAACTCTTATTTGTTTATTCTAATGTTAGGGATATATATATATATATATATATATATATATATTTGTTAAGATTTACCCGCCTCGGTGGCNCTCTCCCTCCACGCAAATGTGGGTTCACTTCCTCTAATTCAACCTTCCCGATTCCTAATCAATTAGTGTAATTAGTACTTAAAGCGTATAACCCGAACGGGTAGTAAGACGCGGTGCTAAATATTTATTATTATTATTATTATTGTTAATATTTATGGTGGAGTCTGTTGCATTTCACACGATATGCACGAGTTATACAAACTTTGAACCTTAGACTTTCATGCTGACGCTATATATTTATACGTTGGGATTTATAATAGTGTTCATCGCATTCCTATGTTGAATGCGCTAGATGTACTGACGGTTAGCTTAATTACAAAATATATTTATTTATTTGTATATGTATTGTAAAGTCGATAACACTCATTTTCTAATGGAGTAATTTCAATGTATTGGATGATAAGCGTTTCTCGCGATTCCATTATATTTATGTTCTCGTTATGTATCTTCATTTTTTGTTGTTCTTAATAAAAAACAAACATTGTTATTATCAGGTAAACTTCTTGAATGATTTTCCCACCTCGCTTCTTTATATTTAGATGAGAGGTTTACACATGAAAATGATGACTTTGACCATGAGTCCACCAAAGCAGGTGACGAAGAAATTACTGTTTTAGAAAAACGAAAATTGGAAATTTTGGAAAGGGAACAGGCACATTCAAATGACAATATATTTTTTAAGTTTGCTACCTAGTATTAAAAAACTACATAGAACGATAAAAATACGATTAATTTAGTAGTTAATAGAGGAATCGAAAGCATAGCGCAGTTTCACGATCTCAACGGAGTTTCAACATTTCATAATCTCAATCTAGTACAAGCGGTCATGAAACATCACGGAGATTTACTTATACTTTTGATTCGTTAACTATAAATTAGTAAACTATTATCTTGTTCACTTTTGTTTTCATACCTAGATACATAGTTAAGTTTGTTAATATATCAAAAATACTTTTTCTTCAGTTGCTACGTATAAATAAAACTTACAGCAGAGTAATAACGAGTCTTTGTTCAGTACTAATGGGTTAGCTGTAGTTTTTTGTCAATCTTTCTTCTAGTTTGGAATTTTAGAAATCAAATAATTCTTTACTCATATGTAAGTATTTCAAAAATGTATTTTCATAAAAGTGGTCGTTAAATTCCCCATGTTCAGCACGTCTCCTATTAAATTCATGAGTGAGATCTATAAGCATGGGGTGTATCTAGTTTTAGAGCTATGTTTTCTAGTAAATTTAGTTTCCTAAAGAGTTTTGACAGTGACATGATGAAACAACGCACCACAGCACTGCACTACGACTGCCATTGACTCCACTACATCTATCTTGCTTCGTGAACACCGCAACGCTTGCTGCTACCTGCTATCGCACCCTCTTATCGGACGCGCACCCGCAAGACATTATGGGTTTGTTTTTTGCTTAAATAAGAATAATTGTCTACAATAAAACGTTGGCAAACGTAATTTTAAACCATATTATCATCAAAGCTTACAACTTGTGAATGTGGGGAATGCCAGTCCTCCACCGTGGTCCGGATCCTACGTTAAGCTGTAGGTCCTCCATTTCATCTCACAATCACCCTACCATTACACATTAGCGTAAGTGCGTATAACCCGAACGGGTAGTAAGACGCGGTGCTAATAATAATAATAATAATAGTCATGTTAAAGTTGTAACTTGCTAAAAACGATAAACAAAACATTTTAACACGTACAATCGATCAAGCTCTTAGTATGGTGCAAAACCATGATTACCAGTTCTAATAAGTTCTTATAGTGTGTGGCAGATATAGACTTACTGCAACATCAGAAAACGCCCTACTCAACAACACCTAAACTGCCCCAGCGATCGTAGTACATCGGCTTTGGAAGACAACACAAGTCAACTTCTATCTCATGAGCTGGTTGACGAAGAAATGAGCGAGGGGTCAGTTCAGGAGAGGCCAGCTGGTCGGCTAGCGCTCGGAGTCAGGTGGTGCGATGTGTAACCATCCCCTCCCCCTTTTCTGTACTTGGGATAATCATGGCCAATTCATCTTGACCCATTGGTATAAATACGAGCCGGTCCTTGGTTCACGTTACCTGTATTGTAATTACCACTCGTCGGAGACAATGCTGCCAGAGATACTTTGTAGAGAAGACAGTGATGGTTGTGACGTCTGAATCACCTCCTCGCCGCAGATCGAGCTACGGCGCTTATCATGAGTATTGAGAGTTGTAGTTGATTATGTCGCTGTGCCCTTAAGGCGTAGTTTCTGTTAGTGGAACTGTGTGCTCTTTCATGTAAATGTCCTTATGACTATTTTTTTGTAGGTTAGACTTATTTGTTTCCCTATGTCCATAAGGCATAGTTTATTTTGTTGAACTGTGAGCTCTATTATACAATATCCTTAGGACATATATTATGTATGTCTGTTGTTCTGATCCTTTTCTATGCCTATAAGGCATAGTTTACTATAGTGCGCTTTGTGCACTATCTTTCTACGTCTTTTAGTCTTGGTCTCAAATATTGGGGTCGTAAACAAACGTCATAAACTGTTTGACCATGCTGTGGCTATGGAATAGAGTAAGAATTAATAATAGAGGATGCCAGGCTATTTGTTGCTTCGTTTCACGACCTAATCGGGTCTGTAAATTCACACCAGTCTTGTAGGTGTCTAAGTCTGTACTGATTTGAGGTACACAACCTGTGGAAGTGCTACTAGTCCGTAGTAGTGGCTCGCGGGATTACATTTTTTATTTTTGTGGTGCCTATAGAGTTGGTCGAGTTTGATCACTATCTTGATTAGTGTTACCATACCCGTTGCAGGGTAACTTAATGTCTATACTATTGATTGCACTGGCAATACTATTTAGGAAATATACAGCCTTAGTATTACTTGCTTCTATATTCCTGGTGATTCGACACTGACTTGTTGTAATAGATGTTTCTCTTCAAGGAACAAATTACATTGTGATATCTAACTCTCTTAGGAAATAACTCTCGCTAGCTAGTAAATGTTAATTACCACCCTTGTAGCGCCTTAAACTACGACTAAGATTATGTGGTTTTGTTCTTCATATTTAAAGTTATGTATTGTTGTAGTAAGCCGACTGGCATGAATGATAAATAAGTTATTCTTTTGATCATAGTTACTATGTACTAATAACATTGTCATTACCTAGTGTCCTATTAGGAGTAATAGTAGTTGTCCTGTTTTAACAAGTTACAAGATTTAGTGTTTAAACCTATGACCTAAGTATGCAGGTTATAGGGTGTTCCAAGGTGCTTCACACCAGACTCATCTTAGGCGAGTTATTGATAAAACTAAATAGAAAAATTTATATATTTTCTCATCTTAAACAATGTTTGGTTTTAATAATAACAACTTATGATTCTTTGTTCTTTCTTGTCTCTTATTTCTTTATTAATAAACTAGCTTTGTTAATCATGTATATTATTCCTGTACTGTACTTATATCCAATAATGTAGTAAACTGTAGGGCAGAAGGGTGCAAAGTTTACAAACACCAGTTAAATATAATCAAATTAATATATGGACAGTTAGTAAATTAGACTCCCCTACTCTTATTAAAATATAATTTAAAGTGCAATATATTTTACAATATATTTTCCCAAACTTTTATCTTTGACCAAATAACTAATTGCTTTGGTTGAATACAGTGGTGTACCACTTTTATTCTGACTGGTTGAACGCAACTAAAAAAAACAATATGATAGCTAAAGGAACTTCAGGTTTTATGGAAAAAAGCTTTATCATCGCTTAATTAACTGTTGCCAAATCTCCTCGCTCTCTAGTTGTGTCTGAAGGTGGAGTGGTGGAGTGGTGGCATCTTCAACTATCCAACCTTGTTAAACTTGTCTTTTATTTGAGAGGAGTTTGACTAAACAAAAACGATATAATGACATCGTGGTTTCCCAATAGTAGCCATGCAGATCCCTCAGTGATGAAATCCAGTGTATAATATATGAATGCAAAAGGTGGACAATGTTCATCTGCTTACGACAAGCAATTTCTACATATGCTTGCGCTTGCGTATGCTATTGTAGACAGACAATAGTACGAGTGGACAGAGTCCGACAAATGGGTGTGACTATTTATAGACAAACCATTAGCAAGCCTCCATAGCCTCTGGCCTCCAAACAAATCGCTTGCACTGTAAATGAGGCCTAAGCCATCACTCTTGCAATAGACTAGACTGCCGATGATGGGAGATTAGGAATCGAATCTAGGTTGGTTGTACTGAGGGTGGTTTTCCTAAATGGTTTTCCACTCTCTTTCCACTCAAATGCAGGTAAACTTTCTCTAAATTCAACCTTTCAAATGCCTAAACACACTAGCGTAATTAATAGATTTAATGGTTTATGGTCAACAAACATAACATTTTAATATATTACAAGTGTTAAAATAATTATCAAATGTAGTAACTGCAGATCACATGACGTATGAATACATGGGAGTATATCTAGTAGCCTTGTTGGCTGTCAGACAAGGCCCTTCCTATTTACATTGGACTGTGCAGCCGAGGTCGGTACAGGGGTTTACCCTGGCGCTAGAATCGAACAGGAATGCCATTCGATATTACATCAATAAAGAGTGTTTTGTGAATAGCCTATATCTCGAACCAGCTGAAGTACCCGCCGTTGCCTGTGACAGAGAAACACACTCTTCATTTGATTAATATTGCTTTGCTTCCGACCCGGTTTTTAGTTAGTTAAAAAAAATCTAGTCAAAATTCTTAAAATTCCGGCTTCAAGATGCATATGTTCGTGCACAGGAGCTATTAAATTTTAAATGTCAGATCTCCACATGTGGTGGATATCGCGTAGAGCTTAGGACAGACAAACTCATCGTTTAAATGTTTTACATGTAAAATCTGTTTTGTGTTACAACAAAACATAATCCATATAAATAAACAATAATATAGATAGTTTAAGATTATGAAAGAAACACTAATGAGCAGTTTAAAAAAAAGTACTACAGACAAAATAAATGATTTAACACGATATGAAGTACTTTGGTGGTCGCGTAATCTAAGGCGTCACTCATGTTAGATTATACCACCTCCTAGGGGTGGTTTTTCAAAATTATTTTCCACTCTCCTTCCAAGCAAATGCGAGTACACTTCCTCTAAATTCAACCTTTCTCATCCCTAACTCACTAGCGTAATTAATACAGTACATATGCATATAACCTGAACAGGTATTGAGACGTGGTAATAAAATATATCACACGGGGTGGGACACTGATTGGTATTTAGCAACAATGTAGCTCCTTGGAAATTAAGTTATTATTTGAAATTAATCAATTGGCACAAATTATATAGGATTCAATTTATGTAAACCTATACCTTGTATACCACTGAAGCATATTTTTATAATTCACACAATAATTTATATTAAAAAAGATTAATGTCATTTTTACCAAACTGGGTGTATCACAGTTGGGCGAGAGTTCACCTGCATTTAAAATGTTAGCGTTAATCCCACATTACTTTTGGACTAATAGTTCATCTGCGTTTAAAAGGTTAGCGTTAATTTCAGTTTACATTTGGGCAAGAGTTCGCCTGCGTTTAAAAGGTTAGCGTTAATCTCAGTTTACAGTTGTACTAAGAGTTCACCTGCGTTTAAAAAGTTAGCGATAATCTCAGTTTACAGTTGGGCCACGAGTATCTTCTTGGGAATTTTCAAATTGTCAATTCACAGCAGACTGCAATCGTTGGTGAAGATGTAAGCCTGTGGTATTTATGATTTCACTAGCTTCTTGGCACAGGTGCCTATTATTTTTAAAGCCGAGCAAAAGAAAAACTGTTAGACTGATATATTCTTCAAATAAACGGCAGTAAAAACATCAGAACGTAAAAATTCAGTCACTGTTAACATATGCGGTCAGTGGTTGTGACACCCCGTCAACTTCAGTCACAAAGAAAAGCCACTTTAGTGAAATTTAAAAAAAGAAAGATGACATTCATATCATAGTAAATGTATTTAATGATAAAGATGCCATTTAAGAGGAAATCCATCAAATAGTATTTTCATTGAAGGTTTGTATGGCGCAAACAAATCCGAAAATTCGCTCGACGAATATCGATACAAGTGTTTCAATCGTATTGTTGCTAAGAAGAAAACAAAAGTGAAATTTTACATTTTACTCCCTACGGCAGATGGAGCTCACATGTATTTCTTGAGGATCTACAATGAAGTGCAGTTGTGGAAAGGGAGGAAGCTGCCACCAGAGGTTTAATAATGGAAAATAAAGGATACACACTCCTGCCCATACCCCGGCTATTGCCGTCGGCTCCTGACAAACTACTAAGGTGATACCGTGCGCGTGTTTAAAGGGTTGCGAAGGTCGATGTTCATACAAAAAGACTGGGCCGATGTGCAACAACCTTTGCACCCATTGCAGTGCAATGGTATGCAGTAATTACATCGAGCAAATCGATGACTAAGTTGATCTCGAAAAAAAAAAAATCGATGAAAAGGGTAATTGTGATTAGACAAATAAAAGTCATCGGCTTTTTAACAATGTAAAAATATACATAGTACATACTATTACGAGCGTATTATTATTATTATTATTATTAGTGAAAATGTAAATACAAATTAATGTTTAATATGTAGTATTTATTATGTATCCAGTCCTTCTACCTCGTGGATAGCCTTCCGAGGATATCACGTTAAAAAAAACCACGCCGTAAGCCCCACATCTCCAAGCAGAAGTTATCTCCTTTCACAATGATTGGGTAAAAGTTGGTGTGTAAACGGGCTTATCAATGGGTGTAGTCTGAAGATTTTTTTTTTATAGAAGAATCGAGCACATATCAGTGGTTTAAGTTTATGATATATGATGCAATGCCGAAAACAGCTATGTTCACTCTGAATCGAGATCACCTATTTCAGTGACCATGAGCTTACCTATGTAACATTCCGTCCCTTATAATAATACTAATAATAATACTAATAATATGATAATTAGCTAATCATAAAAGAAACCCCGATACGCCAGGCAAAAATAATTCAAGCTTGGATATGGTGTTTTTTAAAGCCATTTTTATTATGTGACAATGAAAAGACGCCATGAAAAACAAAAATATTTATCTTGTAAGAAATTGTATTTTCTTTCTATTTTGTGCTCTTCATATTTTACTTAAAATCAACCGTTTCCGAGATAATTGCAAAAAATCGAATAAAGGTACGGCTTTATCCACCATTTTCCAAGATGGGGGATTTAGCACAGGTTGAATCGGCCAGGACTTTTTAATGTGTTGTTTAGGAAGGCAACTACAACAATACCATGAAAAATAAATTCACTAAGAATTATGTCGCCGATGGATGATAATTCGCTTGCACTATCTAGAGACTAATTGATTCGGAAGGCTACGGAGAAACAATATCTGACAGTAAATATGTTAACATCGGCCTATCGAAATGAAAGCAACAATGGCAGCGAGAGATCTGTTGTCAAGGAAACATTTTATATGAAAAAATAGCTGACGTACATAAATCCATTTCAAAAATAGCTCCAAATAACTTTCAAATAACCATATGTTAAAGCAGTGCCATTTTATTCCCGTCCAAAACTCAAAATTCCCGCACTTATCTATAACCTAAAATATTTCGCGTCCAACAGAAAACCTCACGCCTCTAGCTGCTAAAATTGATTCCATATTCTCTCAACACGTGCTTCTAACATAATTTCATGTATTCAATGGGGTAAAATATCCCACTGTTAAACGTGAGAATAATAACAATAATAATCACTTCGGTGGCCGCATGATCTAAGGAGCTACTCTCGCAATAGACAAGAATGCTGATGACGGGGAAATCGAGGTTCGAATCTCGGTTGGGTGTACTGAGGGTGGTTTTCCAAAATGGTTTTCCACTTTCCCTCTACGCAAATTCAGGTACCAGGGCAAATAAAAAAATGGTGCTCCTTGAAAACTGTTAACTAAAATTTTGTTTAGTTGCTATATTGACAATAATTAAACATATCGTATCTTTATTCTTCATAGTTATTTCCATTGCAATACAATTGTTATTGCATTTACATGGTTGCTAAAACTTTATGATGGTTTCCAGTAATTGTATCCGTCCTATTTTACGCTCTAACGAAGACTGATTGTCAGTTTGAGAAAATAGCAAACAACAAAAACAAACGGCTGTCTTTTTTTCTAAATAATAAACATAGAGGAGAGCCAAACTTCTCCATGTCTATTTCTTATCTTTATTTTAAACCATCTTTTATTCATTGATCGATATGGGAATAAAAGGACTTTCACTACTGTATTTTGAAAATATTTCAAGCACAATATGATCATTTCTGTCTTCAGTGCTTCTGATAAAATGAGTTTCTTTGATGTCTTATCAAACTCGCAGAATACGGGAAAAAAAGTGTAGGCTACGATGGTTCAACCGGCTAAAAAGTGATATTCAATAAAATCAAAATATAAACATGTATTTTTAGCCATTAAAATTGTGCACCTTAAATTTTGCACCCAAGGCATGTGCCCCAAATGCCTCACCCTAGTTACGCCACTGGAGGGCTCAGGATTCGATCCCCGGCATGGACATTGGTGAAACTCGGGCGTGTACGCTAAATACCTCAAATAAATAAATTTACATTAATAGCACGAAACATCTGTTCAGTAGTCAGATTTTACTTGGACGTAAGGGTGACATTTTAAATACATAGAACGGCCTTGGTGTTGACATATTCCCGCAACTTATTTATCTCTCTAAATATTTCGCATAAAACTGACTCGATACGACGTTATGAATGTCACTCGTGTTAAATGACGTGTGAAATATGTATGAGCTGCCAAGAGTAGCTGATTATTCTGGTTAAATGGGGCTACGAGTATGTGAGGGTAGTTCTTAGCCCTAGAGTAAATGTTGACTTAAACCCGCGCTTACTGGGGTAGCGGAAGAAATGAAGGGAAGGGGGAAGAGGCTTGTATGAACCACCGGATCTATTTGTACACGTATTATTAACCCTTCTATTCAATTAGCCAATATCTAGGCACTAAGGTTATTAGTTTACTACCCGCCTCGGTGGCGTAGTTGGCTAACGCGCTTGTCGTGTTGAGCTCGACTGCTGAGGACGGGGAGATGGAGGTTCGAATCTCGGTCGGGTGAACTGGGGGTGGTTTTTCCTAAATGGTTTTTCACTCTCCCTCCACGCAATTGCGGGTTTGCTTCCTCTAATTCAACCTTCCCAATTCCTAATCCATTAGCGTAATTAGTACTTAAAGCGTATAACTCGAACGGGTAGTAAGACGCGGTGCAAAATATTATTATTATTATTATTATTATTATTATTATTATTATTACTAGTTTACTACTAGGTGCAATAAGTAGGCTACGTTTGTGTAATTCATGTTGATAAAATTTGTGCGAGTAATTATTATTATTATTATTATTATTATTATTATTATTAGCACCGCGTCTTACTACCCGTTCGGGTTATACGCACTTACGCTAATGTGTAATGGTAGGGTGATTGTGAGATGAAATGAAGGACCTACAGTTTAACGTGGAATCCGAACCACGGTGGCGACCTGGCATTCCACACATTCACAAGATGTATTGTGCGAGTAATAAATGTAAGTTAAAAACTCAAGTAAAAAAATTTAAATTCTAAAGATAAGTCAAATTGGATCCACAGAAAGAAAGAACATACAAAACTTCGGTTTGAATAGCGACCAATTCAAAACAAACAACATAATAACCAATAACTAAGTGAAGGGTACCATGTGTATTACGTTGCTATCTACGTCAACACGGCTATTTAGTAATTAGTTTGTATGTTTATGGTACGTAGACGACTTCAATAGTATGGTTCATTTGTCCACGTCTCGCTAACATTAAAAATACAGCGTTTCGCACATTTTATTTTAAAACAATTTGAGTCCAAGCTTCATTGTATGAGTTTTGACGTTAAGTTACGTGATTTATGACCACAAACACACACACACTAAGTTTTTTTTACATTACGTGAACATTAAGTAAATACTAAGTGATTGTTACATTGCCTTTAAATTTATCGCCATTCTGGCATGAGACTCGCAAATCAAATCGGCCGAAAACTTCCACACGTCTTATTATTGATTCCAATAACAAGTTGGGAGGAAAGCCGGGAGAAATGCTTTTACTTCCCCGCTTAAATATCTTACTATATCAGTCCGGGATATCCAAATATCTCTACTAATAAGATAAAGATAAGGGAAGAAAATAATAAAGTAAATGTACCCAAATATGTTTGGAGTGAGAGTGATAAACTATTTAAAACTACCCGCCTCGGTGGCGTAGTTGGCTAACGCGCTTGTCGTGTTGAGCTCAACTGCGGAGGATGGGGAGATCGAGGTTCGAATCTCGGTTGGGTGAACTGGGGGGGAGGGGGGTTTCCTAAAATTGTTTTCCACTCTCCCTCCACGCAAATGCGGGTTCACTTCCTCTCATTCAACCTTCCCAATTCCTAATCCATTAGCGTAATTAGTACTTAAAGCGTATATCCCGAACGGGTAGTAAGACGCGGTGCTAAAAAATGGTAAAATGGTATTTAAAACTAGGCTTACATTTAGTCCACCGACACGGATGTGTAGGCTAACTCAACATTTTCCTAACTGTGTTCTCAGACTTCGTGCGCTATTTTAGAGTATTATTAATTTTGTTTTCCACAATATAAAATAGTATCATTAATTAGGATTGTACATTTTTTTAAATCTAAATAAAGGATATTTTTTAAAGGCACCGCCAGAACATGTGATATTTTCCGTTTGTTTTATACTTGTAAAATTTAACTGAAGTTATTGAATGTTCACAATACTAGTACTTTTTTTTTATGAGAGTTCCAGCGTGTATTTTTTTCTTTGTTCTAAAAAAATTTCGGTAACCCCTGCCTCTAACTTAATATACTCTAATAACAAACAAGGTTGACACAAGAGCTAGTCCCCCTGCCTCCGGGAGGGTCTCGTGTCGAGCAATTAATCAGCGGTAGAATAATCCGCCGTGGAAACAATAGCAGATGTTCAATTGATTGTGATCCATCAGGAGGAGCGATCTGAGAGCGATGCCATATAAATCAGTCCAAGCAGAGTTTTCTGTACAACTGAACACCCCGTTCTTTAATTCACTTGACACAACACGTTCTATTGAAACGTCGACCCTAGTTGACCAGCACGGTGTTTATTGCACACACATGAATGGCTTTGTTGCTATTTACGTGCTACAAACCGTCTCATTATTTCAGTCAAAGCCGCTTCGGTGACCATATGGTCTAACTCGCTAAACTCGCAGTAGACTAGACTGCCGATGACGGGGAGATTGAGATTCGAACATCGGTCGGGTGTACCATAGAGAAATGAATACTACCTTTCTCTATAGGTATACTGATTATGGTTTTGCCAAAAAACATTTTCCACTCTCCCTCCACGCAAATGCGAGTACTCTTCCTCTGCATATATCCTTCCTCATATATATATTCATACATACATACATATACATACATATACATACACATACATACACACATACATACATACATACATATACACATATACACACACACACACACACACACTAGAGCCGGGGAAAGCTATAGAACGAACATACACACTTAATTAATTTAGGACATAAGGCCTATATATGTTCAAGATTTGGAGGTCAGACAATCCCCCGATTAATCCGAACTGCTTGTTAATAATACATCAGGAGATTGGTTGTCTAAATAAATATAGCTCTATGACCCCACCGGGAGTAGATCTGGGGTCTATTGGACCTGTAATCGACCAATCTAACCCTCAGTATCAAATTCGACCCAGGCCAGAGCAAGATTTGTAACAGTAATTGTATGGACCAGAAAACCGTGCCGCTGACCTGCCGTCCGAGTACCAGGCGTCCTCAAGATGAGTGAGTGTCTTTGTATGGACCATCCTCTCAATATAAACTACAGCCCTAGTACTTCTCTCGCCGTCATTAAATCGATTTACCCGCAAGAAACTGGAATCTGGAAGGGAGGGAAGGTGGAGCTCTCTCTCTCTCTCCAAGGCCCGGTGCCCAGGGATGGCAAGGGTGGTTGCGGCGACGTATCGACGTTACAAGGGGGGATAGCTCGCTGCTCAAAGTGTACATGATTGATACCTGAGTTTAGAGAGGATTGATAATATGGAGAGAAAAAACTGTGCGGAGCTAGAACCAAACAAATGTAAGGTTGATCATGATAACAAGTTGCATAGTGTTTGTTATTCATATTATTTCCGATCCGATACCTTAGCTCAGTTGGTATTGCATCTGGATACTTAAATAAAGGTCCTAGGCTCATTTAACAGCCAAGCCGTTTGGTTTTTAAATATATAAAAGTCAATAAGGGGCTTCATCTTTCACAGTGATGAAGTAACGACCGGGTGACTGGGTGTTATGTCTGTTCTAGAACTAAGTTCGTAGCTCGTCTGCTGATACAGTCTGTAAGTTTTGAAAGTGCATGTTAATAATACAAATTAGAAACAAATAAATTTTAGACAGATTATAATGACAGAATAAAAGATAGAGAGGCGTGGGGGTAACATCTTCTTATAGGAAGTTCACTGGAATGGAAATAATAATAATTGTATCCTACTGTTGGCAAATACAGAAGGCATGAATGGTCATCATATCCTACTGTTGGCAAATACAGAAGGCCTGAATGGTCATCATATCCTACTGTTGGCAAATACAGAAGGCCTGAATGGTCATCATATCCTACTGTTGGCAAATACAGAAGGCCTGAATGGTCATCATATCCTACTGTTGGCAAATACAGAAGGCCTGAATGGTTATCATATCCTACTGTTGGCAAATACAGAAGGCCTATCCTACTGTTGGAAAATACAGAAGGCCTGAATGGTCATCATATCCTACTGTTGGCAAATACAGAGATTTCCGTAAATCATTTTATAACGCAACCCTATCTGGCAGTAATAAGTGCAACTACTTGACATATGCCTCAGTGGCCGAATGATCTAAGCTAAGGCATCACTATCGTGTTAAACTGGGCTGCTGATGACGCGGATTAAGTGTTTGAATCCAGGTTGGGTCTACTAAGGGTTGTTTTCCCTAAATGGCTTCTCACTCTCCTTCCAGGAAAATGCGGGCAGATTAACTCTAAACTGCTTCCTTCCCCATTCCTACTCCATTAGAGTAATTATCTTACACGGGTATAACATGAACGTTTAGTAAGATGCGGTGAAGGAAAAAAACAACTAGTTGACTTCAAGAGTGTTCTAGGAAATGAAATAACAAGCCGACAAGGGGACAGTTGTGATATTATAAATAGTTTATTAGCTAGAACGACTAGTGCGTAAAACCGAATATCCGATATTGACCATAGGAACAAAATAATCCTATCATACATGTTAGTCCCGTATTTTCAGGTTATTAGTCAGGCTTTGTGAATGAAGACATACAAACGTTGAGAAACGAGCTAGGTTAATTTTCATATCAACAACAAAGGTGACCTGGTGGTTTATGGGTAAGGTGTTGGACTTCTGAGCTGGGGTCCAGGGTTCAAACCTCGGTCCCAGCAGAGATTTATCTGATTACCAAACCCTTCCTTCACCTTTGACAAGGCGTGTATTAATCACAACTTGTGAATGTGGGGAATGCCAGGCCTCCACCGTGGTTCGGATTCCACGTTAAACTGTAGGTCCTCAATTTCATCTCACAATCACCCTACCATTACACATTAGCGTAAGTGCGTACAACCCGAACGGGTAGTAAGACGCGGTGCTAATAATAATAATAATAATAGTAATAATAATAATAATAATATCAAACAACGGTTAAACAGTTTGTTTAGCTTTGGAATAGTGCTAAGCATTTTCATGCGATCAAAGTGTTTTTCGTATCGACTATTTGTCAGCGCTACCTGTTGCTATTACAGTCAGGGTAGAAGCATCATCAAAGTGGGATAGTAGGGGTTGCGAGAAAAAGTCAGTGATTTTACAGTTTTTATGGCAAACCTTTTTTTTTTTTTGCTAAAATAAAAAATATGTTGCTCCAGTACAGACAGATATAGGGCTTAATTTTTTTCACGTAGTGATATCAACATTTTCTGAATATCCATCATGAGTATGGTGGTATTAGATGAGAAACTTTTTAATGAAGAAACAAAAGTTGTCGTTAAATTCCAGGACATCCTTGACATTTTGAGTTCACCATGTAAAATAAATTAAATTATTTATTTGTACTGGAGCGATAATTTATTTATTTTGGCCAAAAAAAGTTTGTCATAAAAACACTATATTTTTTCCTCACACCACGTTCTATCCCACATTCAGATGTGCGTATTAACTTATTTACATTACTATATTTAAAAAAACTACACTAGCTAGTATGATTAAACCTAAATGGTATTTCATGAAAGTAGTAAATTAAAATATGTTTTGAGAGAATGGCAAGTAAAAAATATGTGGTATATCTTATAAAAAAAAACTATGCAAATAGGAGGAACTTAACTTAGTTTGGAATTACATAAACTAAATATTCATAATTTTTTGAAATATTTACATAATCATAGAACTTTTGGGTGAAAATTATCAGAATCTTAAGCAATTTATAAATTTTCGGCAGCAATAAGAACGCGATGGCGACAAATTCTAATCAGCATTTAGTTCGCAATACTGCCACAGTACTTCCGGACGCTGATGGTTCTTTGCTTCGTACGGACTTCTTCTCTAGGAGGGGAAGTTATGTGAAGTGAATATACTACAGATAAATTTAACTGGGCTGTTTTATATAACTAAAAACATAGCGTAAAACTTGATATTTTAATTTTAATAACTCACGCCTAGTAATACTGTTATGTTTAAATAATATTATCGATTTTTAAAAGGGGGTAAAATATTTATAAAAAACCTTCTAGTTAGTTTCACTTGCAAATATTGAAATATTTTGTAACGGATGTTGAATACATTTTTTATGTTGATGAGAGATCGTTCTACTGTGACACGATCATTGAGTTGATATGTGATCGTTCTACTTTAACATGGACGTTGAGTATATTTCCAGTTGATGCGTGATCGTTCTACTTTCATATGAACGTTTAGTATGTTTTCAGTTGATAAGTGATCGTTATACTTTGACATGGACATTTAGTATGTTTACAGTTTATTAGTGATCGTTCTACTTTGACACGGACGTTTAGTATGTTTGCAGTTGATAAGTGATCGTTCTACTTGGACATGGACGTTTAGTATGTTTGCAGTTGATAAGTGATCGTTCTATTTTGACATTTGACACTTAATTCGTGATCATTTTAATTTTTCGCAAGCTTTGAGTTTGGTTTGTAATTAAAAGATATCATTTGAATTTGATATGAACTTGAACTATACCATTTCCGGTAGGTGGGTGATCGGGGACGACCATGGGTAAGTTCGAGGACATGGAGTTCAGCTTGATCCCGGAGGAGAGGTACGAAGACGTGATTCATCACCTGAGGAACAACTTCTTCGCCGACGAGCCCCTGAACAGCGCGGTGTCCCTGGTCCAGCCGGGGGATCCCCACGCCGAGTTGGAGGAGCACAGTCTCAACACCCTAAAAGACGGTCTCTCTCAGATGGCGGTACACACGGACACCGGACAGGTATGTTCAACGGACACATACACCAACAAGTCGCCAGACAATCGAATAAACTTATAGCTTATATTGGTGACCTGGTGGTCTAGGGCTAAGGTGTTGGACTTCTGTGTTGGGGGTCCGGGGTTCAATCCTAGGTCCCGGCACAGATTTATCTGATTACCAAACCCTTCCTTCACCTCTGACAAGACGTGTATTAATCACAACTTGTGAATATGAGGAATGCCAGTCCTCCACCGTGGTTCGGATTCCACGTTAAACTGTAGGTCCTCCATTTCATCTCACTATCACCCTACCATTACACATTAGCGTAAGTGCGTATAACCCGAACGGGTAGTAAGACGCGGTGCTAATAATAATAATAATAATAATAATAATAATAATAATAATAATAATACAAACAATAACATCATTTCTAAACAGCATACACAATATCTTTAACTAGTTGAGTGACGAGTAAGTTTGTTACGGCATGTGTTAAAGCAATAGTAGAAAAAAATTAATCCTATCAATAAGTAGCTACCATAGCGATACGCAAAACGACTGGCCCCTCCACCCCCAATTACCTTCCCCCTAAATGTCCTCTTCCAACCCCCTAAAATCCTTCTTACACTCTGACATTCACGCACAAAACGTTCATTTCATGTCATAATAACCATAGTGACCAACGAACCTCATTGTGATGACCAACTAGTTTTTTTTACGAGTCAGAGGATAATAGACAGCGTATCAGCTACAGACCAACTCCTAGGGAAACTCTCACCCCTCACCCCTCACCCCCTTTTCCTACCTGGACTTGGCCGAACAGCGACTGTCACAAATCTCCCACAAGAAATTATTATCATACGTGAAAACCTGCACCTGCCCACATGATAAGGAAAAAATACTACCTTACCAGAGACCAAACATTATCACTAACCACAGTGAAGTAACCAATAGTGTCTTTTACAGCACCATTTAATGGGTTTCATTTAATTATGTAAACAATTTCATAACACGAGTATATGAGTTACGACTGTAACTTGTACCTCAAACAGAAACTCAGCCTGATACTTCCAGCCCGCAATACGCTTCTGTCTTGCAGGTCCAGAGTGGGCAGCAGCTGAAAGGCAGGCCAGATGTTGTGTTGCTGATTGTTAGTTTTGATCATGAGTTCTCACTATAACGTGAAGGAAGCTTTAGTCCATTTTAGAATTCATGATTCGGACATTGAGTCATGACCAGTGTTGGTACACCATAGTGCCGGACCCGGAACATCCAATTACCTGGGTCTAAGATGCAGATTAGCAAGTTTTAAAAAATGTAGGAGATAAAAAACATACAAAATAAACTGCCTATCCGTATTATGAGGTAGTGCATGCCCAGTCCTACCACTGCTGTTCCCAACGCAGAAACTTACTGGCATTTATCACAATTATTATAGCCTTGATTCGGTCCAGTATTGTCCATCGTTTCATCAAAGTGTTTGGAAGTTTCGCGGTTTCAAGTTTCGTACTGAAACTAAACTATTCTCACAAATAGTCTTACAATAAATCAAATTTAATTCAAATTTAAGTATTGCATTATGTGTGTAACATTGTACTGTTCAGTTACGTAATAATTTTCTTGCGTTGAATTTTATTTGTAAAAGTGACAACAAAGTTTGTAAAAATGTACAAACCTAAGTTGAGCAGTGGAATATGAACCCCATGACGGAAATAAGCTCCTCCCTTCCCTGGAATATTTATTTCACTCGAAGTATAACAAATATTTAATGTTAACTTTAGCGGTATTTATGAGTTATAGTGAAGGACTTACTTGAAAGTCACTTAGATAGAGATATATATTTAGCATTTACGATCCTTAAAAACTGCCAGTAAAGAACAGGACAAATTGTAAAAGATCTCCATGAACCGAGTTGAAGTCTTTGAGGTGACAACGAAAGAGATCTTGTCCGCTTTTCTTTCTAAGAAGGGAAATCGTCCAAGGGGACGTGATGAGGTTTTGCAAGAAGGGAAATCGTCCAAGGGGACGTGATGAGGTTTGCAAGAAGGGAAATCGTCCAAGGGGACGTGATGAGGTTTGCAAGAAGCCCTCGCAGCAGCCATTAGAAAAACACTTGAATTCACATCATCATACAAATTGGACGGGGGTTAGACGCTCGTGCGGTCACTCTGCCTCAACTTACATTATTTATAATCATTCTTTTATAACCAGAACCAAAGTGTGGAATATATTAATCCTAAATATTAATTGGTGGTCTTAATTTATGTAAACTTTCATTTAAATCAAAGTTAGTATAATCGTTGATAAGGAACGTGAAACCACCTGGCACCCGAATACATAATATTTCAATCTAGTTAGATCAAGGGTTGGGATACAAACCGACGCACGTAAATCCAGGGTGATCAGGCCATATAATAACCCAGTAGGGATCCGAACCAAGAACACTGGGATGGATATTACTGCGTGCCATTGAACACGTTCCTATGATATTCTATAATATGAAACCCCCTTAACTGGAATAAATTAGCCTCTTTTTAGATCTATTTCGCTTCCATTTGATATTCTTGAATCTGAATCTGAAAGAAAACCTTATATCAAACTCTAAATAGCTTCTAATTTCACCCTATTTTCAAAAATTTCTGAGGGAATACCACTTCAAACAGCATTTGTTTTTTAAATCTGGAGGATGACCGCTCCAAATAACTTCTAGAAGAATCTGGTTTTCAAACATTTTCTAAGAGAGATCTATTCAAAATAGCTTATAGCGATACAATTTCAAAGGTTTGCTGAAGGAGGACATTCCCAATAGCTTATTGAGGTATTCAAATTTTTAAAAAAATTATTGAGGAGAACAACTCCAAATACCCGCTAAAGCAATCGAATAAAATAATAGGCAATAACTACTTTAAATATATTTTAGGAGCATGTCGATTTCAAAAGGTTTATTGGGGAGGATCACTTCAAATAGCTTATGGAAGAATAAAAAAAAATCCAGATAAGGGTCATTCTAAATATTTTATAGACACTTTACAGAGGATGGTACCCAGGCCCCCCTCAAAAATCGTATTTATATATTTCTAACTGACCCCCTAAACGAATAAGGTTTCGCCACCACTTAGGTTGAGTATTACAAAGCGAGGGGGTGGTATCATACTTTACCTATGTTATCTGGTCCGGTTTGTAAACCTGAAGGGCCTGCTACCATTCATTGTCATGAGCGAGCAATAGCGAAAATGAGTGGACCTCCCAGGCATAAACCCCGACCCTACTTACACTGGTATAGGCTACTTACATGATATCACTTCTAACCAATCTATTTAATCAGACATGACTATCATCACATTTTTGTTCTCTATTAACGTACTTTTTCAATAAATCCTCAAACACCAGTCTCGATTTACCTATCTCAGTCGCACCTTTCCCTTCTCCCCGCTAGCATCCTGACAAGAAGCACCTAAGGGGAGGCAGATGGCGATTATGTATATATATATATATATATATATATATATATATATATATATATACTTCCATTTGTGGTGAGCTCTTCAAAACTTGCAGCGTTGAATGAATTGCCAACTCCTAAAGGTGGATATTCACTTGAGCATTTCACTTTGAACAAACAGAACAAGCCGAACACCTCGAACGGGACGCGAACAAAATATTCGTCCTAAAACTCCGAGCACTTGGACCTGTTTGCTGGTGCTTGCCTTGTTCCCACCAATTTCACCGCAAACGGGACAAGTACTGGAGCTTAGTCTCAGTATGGATTTGACAGTGGCAGCAAGTTATATTTATTGTGTTGTGTGCATTAACTAAAATATAGGGGCACAAAAACGTGGATGAGGCATCTTTATTGTAGGCGGAAAAATACAGCACTGCTAGGAGGATTGGACTAAGGATATTTCCGAAATCTCACACGAATGTCACCTAAGGACTTTGAAGTTTTGGTTAGGCTTGTCGGCCATAAAATTATGAATAAGGACAGAAATTTCATGTTGAGGGTTCCATAGCACCGGCTTTCTTCAGATATAGATATATATATATATCTAAAGAAAACCGGTGCTATGGAACCCTCAACATGAAATTTCTGTCCTATATATATATATATATATATATATATAAATATATATCAAAACTTCAGCACTCCCCTCCATGATTCGCAGCAAACACTCCTAATGGTCCAAACTGGTGCGAAGACACGTACACACTGAACACAGGCAAACGTCTGACTTACTTTGAACATTCCCAAAAAACTGACAGTTGCTCGATAGAGTTCGGCTCGCTCTGTTCGGCTTCCTCCAGATGAATATTGCTAATAAATCTAACTCTGCTCCTACTATCCACTCAGTTTGACATTTTAATTCGTCTGTAAACAGTACTGGAATGATAAATTACGATGACCTTGTAATCACCCTACCACTCTGTTGAACATGTCTGCAGGTGATAGGCGTTGCCTTGAATGGCATCCAGGGTCCCGGTGATCTGGCGGCGTCCCAGGCAAAGCTGACCACCCTGACGGACGAGAAGTTCCGTCAGATCTTCGACCTCCTGTACGGAGCCAACCTCACGTTGGACCTGTTTCAACAGCACGGCGTGGACAGGATCTTCGAGTGCAGGATCCTCTCGGTGGACAAAAGGTTCAGGGGGCGTGGCCTAGCCCGGGAACTTCTCAGGAGGAGTGAGGAGGTCGCCAAGGAAAATGGCTTCAAGGTGACTCACGGGGGGACAGATTAGGATAGGTGACGAGAGAGTATCACTCTTTCTCCAGCCAGGCACCTTTTTATGGTCAGTGATGTCCTGGGTAGAGGGTTAACATGGCAGCCTCCCCTTACATTATTAATTCTACCAATACTCCCGCTGCCTATCCCCATATTATTTTCTGGAGGTCTAGAGGTCGTCGTAGCAACTGATAAAGTATTCCTTCAAAAAGTACTGGTTCACTTCTTGCTCGATTATATTTTGTTTGGTTGAATTAAAATTAACGTATCTTAATGAGTTGGTTGATGTTAAAACATTTTATCTTTCTATTGTTTGACACTCACGAACTGAGGAAATAAATATGGGTCAAAAATAAACAATAGAACGTATCAACAATCAATAACTTGCTAAATTAATTCTAAGAACAAAAAATAAATAAATAAAATATTTAAAATAGATAAATTTTTTAATGTATAAATTACATGACTCATGGAGTGAATATTGGATGGAATGTAAAGAAACGATACATGTCCGGTTAGCACACAGACGCACCAGAGTACGTATAATAAGAAAGAAACAATTGAACCCGTAAAAATCAAAGATAGGAAGGAAATATTAGGAAGAGAGTACGCAGAAATATTACGATATTTCTAGAACTGAAATCTATTACCCTATTCAGATTTTAACAAATGTCGGAAATGACACAAAATAGAATAATTATTTATTTACTATATTTTTTTGTGTGACCTTGCCAGGCCACACTAGTTTAAGGAGAGTGTAAGACAACTAGATGTCAGTAATAGGCAAGAAATATCCGTCAAGATTTCAGGTTTCAGTTTCAGATTCAAGAATATTAGAGGGGAGGGAAATAGATCTAATGGGTGGGAAATTTATCCAAAGAAAGAGGAGAAATTATATCTAGGGGTAATCAATGCCTGCCTTAAGTCTTACCCTCCGCATCTCCTCGATTTAACTGTCCTTGAGACGTATCATATAATAATGTATAATCTGTTGGGCAAACAACTGTTAAACATAATGACAAACATATCTAAGAAAGAGTCCAAACAATAGATTTTTGTACCAATCATCTTCAAACAAAATGGTGGACGTAAATTTGAATGAATCTATATGTTAACCAGATATCTGAGCTTTGAACATACGACATTTCAGCATAATCTATTATTATTAGCACCGCGTCTTACTACCCATTCGAGTTATACGCACTTACGCTAATGTGTAATGGTAGAGTGATTGTGAGATGAAATGAAGGACCTACAGTTTAACGTGGAATCCGAACCACGGTGGTGACCTGGCATTCCCCACATTCACAAGATGTCTTGTCAGAGGTGAAGGAAGGGTTTGGTAATCAGATAAATCTGTGCCGGGACCGAGGTTCAGCATAATCGGTGGAGTGATGTGTGCGTGAAATAGTATCAGAGAGTTATTTATTAGTAGGATGACCTAAACATTAGTACGTTTTAACACCAAGATTACTAACATATTCTAAGGGGTAAGGTTTGAGAAGTCAACTTAGAGGACATGCACCCGCATTAACGAGAAGCAGGGGCTGAAAAGTTGGATGGGGAATGGAGGGTTGATGAAATTGAAAAGGTAGACGACTACACTTGTTAATCACATGTACAAATTCCACATCTGTTGCCCCGGACGATATTCAAACTTTGACCTCTCTGTCACTTGCAATCCAGTCTATTGTTATCCAGTCACCCTAGATAGAACACGTGACTACTGGCGTGGGTGGAATGTGTCATGCTATACAAAACATTTAGTCAATTTTTAAAATATGCTTTACCAGTTCGAATACATATTTGGAGTACCGTATAAAATGGCGCTATTATCGCGAGACACCTGAGCTGTCTCGGTCCTGAGCGCCGATGACCTAGCAACACCACAATCGAGGGTATTGAAATGAGTCTGACGTCTGTACCGCAGGCTGGCAAACCATCTCACCTCACGGCGCAATCAATACGACGCGCACAAGCGATTAATTAAACGCTCGAGACCTTCTCCCTCCTCCTTTGATCCGACCGTCGACCGGGATGGTCTACCCCCGCGCATTTCAAACAACCCTCTACCCCCAGCAACCTATTCATGTTCTTCAAATATTGGTGTCGTTAGCGTTTGCTGGCTACTGGTCTTCTAGCATTAATTCTCCATTCCATTCATACCAATTATATTTTAGTACTTAATTCAGTAGATAAAAATGTGTTGAAAAATGTATGGCAACTATACCAAAATACCTAACGAATTAGCTACTATAAAATAATTGTCGTGCATGTTACAAGGGTTCATGGAAGAAGAGAATAAGCAGCGGTTACTGTGGAGTTATTGTCTGAGATTCAAGAGAGGAAGAAACTGTTATAGCGATACTATTGTGCAATGCAGAAGAGAGGACGCAGCTGTATTGATACACTATTTTCTGATATAATACCACTACTGTGCAAGGAAGCAACTGTCAGCATCGACTTGTTGGTTTCACCATGAAGGAAGTAGCAGGTATCATTGAGAGCTAGCAATATTATTCAATAATTTATCTAAAATAAATGGTACGGAACTCCGCACGGACTTTCTCGCTCTATTGTTTGAAAAAGGAGATATTTACTCAAAACTCGTAATATATGTAAAACGAAATAATATACACTAGTAAACCCAAGCATAAATTGCACTATACTTATGTAAAACCTTTTTTTCTGAGTCCCGGTTTTAAATTTTATAATTTTGTTTTTAAAGAAATAATGTCCTCATTTGTATGTTTGGACCGATAAAAAAAAGATCAATGTTGAGTCCACAAGGGTCAACACTTCGTATTAAAATAATTTCAACTTCCGGTTAAAATTTTCGACATTTTATTAGGTGTTGCAAATATTCATGCCATCGCATTGCTATTAAATTCCTCAATTATAAATTTTGACCAATAAAAAATGTAAATATTGACTATTGAGTCTAAAATGGAAATAGATCATTGCTGTACAAATATTGCTTCTAAGATTTTTAAGGAAAAAAAGCATAAACTTTTAGAGACTTACTTATATTTAACTACTCTATAGCATTGGAGAATTATTGCGTTAAAACTGAAGTAGTATCTCTCTACAACTAAAGCTCACAAAATTGTATTAATATATTTGCCAATATCTCAGAAACTGTTGGATTTATAAAAATATATTTCATATACAAGTTTTTTATTTTTAATAGTACTACAATTTTTCAACGATAAGTTATTTAGTATCTCAAATAGTTGCGGAGATACGGAATTTTCAGCTTGTGTAAAGTATCCTAAAATTCATTTTCATGGTAAAATTAAAATAGCCAGTTTATTTATAATCTTAATCAACACCTAGATACGAATTTTAATCAAAATCGTTAGAGTCGATTTTGAGAAAATAGATTTGTTATCTTTTCGCCCTTTCTTAAACCACTCTTAATTTTATTATCATTAGCACCGCGTCTTACTACCCTTTCGGGTTATACGCACTTACGCTAATGTGTAGTGGTAGGGTGATTGTGAGATGAAATGAAGGACCTACAGTTTAACGTGGAATCCGAACCATGGTGGCGACCTGGCATTCCACACATTCACAAGATGTCTTGTCAGAGGTGTAGGAAGGGTTTGTAAATCAGATAAATCTGTGCCGGTACCGAGGATTGAACCCCGGACCTCCAGCATAGAGGTCCGACACCTTACCCCTAGACCACCAGGTCACCCCTCTTAATTTTAAGTTTAAACAGACACACAGACAGACGTCATTGCAAAGACCACTTTTAAGGGTTTTGAGGGTATTGAGACATCGACATCCATCAACATTTCAGGTTAGATTTTCTTTTGCGGTCGCAATACTTTTACCTTTTGTATTCGAAAAGTTAAAACATATATATATTTACGTCTAGCTTGAAAGTGATTTTTTTTGTGAAAATATGCTTCTTATACAATATTTTTACTATAAAGAGACCTACATATTTGTAACGATAAGTAATTTCATATCTCAAATTGTTTAGGAGATATTATAAAAAATATATAATTTATGCATCAGACCGGGGCCCTTAAAGTCATTTTGCCGAAATACTGAGAGAAGCCATTTTGTTTGGAATATTTATAAATGTTAAGAAATGAAATTTAATGAAAATCGTTAGAGCCAATTTTGAGGAAATCGACTTTTTCTCTTTTTATCCTTCATTAAACTACCCTTAACTTTAGGGTTAGATATCCAATTCCAAAAACACCTTGGACAAACCCCGTGAAAACCCCAGATACCAAGTTTTAGCCCGATTGGTAAAATAATTTAGGCTCTAGTTGGAGGTACAGACAGACAGACAGACAGACAGACGGAAAGTCAAAAAACACTTTTTTTTATTCGGGTGAAACGTCAAGATTCATCAAAATCTTGAGTACGATTTTTTTGACGATTACAATACTTTCTCTACCTGTAAGATAGCGAGAAAGTAAAAATAACAAGATTTCTAGTTATATTTACGCATATCGAAAACACATAGAGTATTACGAGAGTCGCCTAATCTTTATAAGTGTCAACAGACATTGAACTATGTTTAATGTTTCAAACCCTTCTTTATTTATTTCGGATGAATTCTGTTATTTTTCTTGAACGAAGACGAAAGTTGCTCTCAGGGGGAGGATAACGGTTCTAAGTTCATGAGAAGTATGAACAACGATAATCTAATAAGAGGGTCTCACTTCTGAATGCCTTGTCCCAGCCAAAATTTGACTAGGGCTGGGCCTGAGCGGCCTCGCTGGAGGAATGATGCACAGTAACCATTGTAGAGAGGTTTTGGATCGATCAATAGCACCGAAACCACGAGCGGTGATATGAACAACTTCGCAACAAGTGGAAGAAACGCAGGGGAAAGAGGACACATAGAACTTCATTATCTTCCCCTCGATCAATATATGAGATCTGTGGCGATTACTCAAACTTCAAACATTCACTTCCCCTATTGGCCTCGCTTTTTCGTCAGGGGCTTTTCAAGTTAAATTAGGGCAGAGTCTACCAATTTTGAATTATTTTAAACATTCATTATTGATTTTTCTTGATTAAAAAATCTATTGTGATCATAGTTTTGAAATAATCATCTTCAGTGATATTTTTATAGTTAATTAGACCATTTAAAAAAATATTCAAAACTTAAGTATTAATAAAGTTTCAATAAATAGTAGTTGACCGACCACCTCTGTGGTATAGTGGTCAGAGTTTCTGGCTACAGATCCATAGGTCCAGGGTTCGATCTCTAGCGCTTTCAGATTGTCTGTGTGGCAGTAGGTCTGGAGCGGGTTCAACTCAGCCTAGTGAGGACAAATGACGAGTCACTGTAATGAAAAAGTAGAGGCTCTGGTCTAGAAAACGGAGATTAACGGCTGGAGGTAGGTGGGAACGTTTACAAGTCATAAAGCGAGTCTCTGGTTTGGCTTACCTGTGATTGTGAGGTCAGGGTTGGAAACCTTTCATGGTGTATTGAGGATGGTGTTCCCTAAATGATATTCCCCTCTTTCTTTGACAAAATGTGTGTATATTTTCTCAAAATTACCTTCCTAATCGCAAACCCATTAATGTACAGTAATTAAATGGGCATTTTTAATTTGCAGCCCTAGACCCTACTTTTTTAAGTGTATCTTGAAAACTATAAATAACTATTTTAAAGCGTGTGGAGTACTTTGCGACTTTATACGGCTCATTAGGCCTATTGAGGAAGCTTTGATCAAACATAAGCTTAGAGTACTAACCATGTCTGGAACCATAGTGAAACAATTTAAACTTAATAGTTATCACACTTGTCTAAATGATTAAAAAGGAGTCCCAGAATGGCTGTTACCATCGGGACCAATGATGGAAATGATGAAATCGAAGTACTCGTATAAACACTCTTGATTAAAGTCATAACTTGATTGAATTTACTGTGGTGAAATTTATAAGATAATATTTATGTCTAAATTATTAAAGAAGGAGTAGATGTGTAGTTCCATCTGGATCATAAAAAAACTTTTCTAACTATCCTACATCCTGGTATTTATACTTTAAGTCTATAACATTCTATTATTTTATTCATCTCTGTCCCTCATTCCTCTAAGATGACGAGTAAATAACATTAGTATTTAAAAATTATGCCTGAGGGTTGATGGAGTTGGTTAGTAAAAGGTTTTAAGCTCTAAACTAGTATTGAATAAATTTATTTAAAACATATATTATTTTATTCGCCCTAGTCAATTCTTACTCTAAGATGAGGATTAAAGAACCTTAGCGCTTAGAAATTGTTCGTGGAGATCGATGGAGTTTGTCATGAACACTAGATTTCACTCTAGATTTCTTGATGGATAGTTGCAACCGTGAATGTCGCTTGCCAATCTCCTTCGGGGGAACCCCCAATAGAATACATCTTTAAACTCTTTAGAGTTCGAGGCTAAATTGTAGCAGCCGATGGCTGTATATAACCGCCTTTGTCCAGGCAATAGTGATAATGGATGGTCAGGGGTAGGGAGATTGTGGTAAGGGGGTGTAGGTCCTTTTCAGGGGGGTTAAGATACATCACGGGGAGGACTGTTGATCATCTTCCTCCTGTAGAGGTTCCACCTACTTTGTCAACACAATAGGTAACATATATCATACGTGGCTGTAAGCATCCTTAAGGAGGTGTGGATTAGTGATGCGATTCCTTTGTTATACAAGATTTACACAATAGGTGTATTTGAAGGTAACTAATTAGATTAACTACAAGGAAACATACACTTAATGCTCAAAACTATCATCCATAATTATAATACTTAGGCATTAATGCACACTCATATCCAAATATTAAATTGGTTCCAGATGTTTCCAGGGACTAAACCAAAGACTCTTAGACTTGTAGCTAACTTCTCTCTCTATATAGCAATATTTATAGGCAAAACCTTATCGGAGAGCTAGAAAAGTCACTAGATCTTCTTTAACGTATGTATATGCAAAGTTATGTGATCTGCAGCCATCACTTTCTGATAGATATTTTCAATATTTATAAAATAACACTAAATAATATTAAAATGTTAAAGTTGTTTAGCTCAAATAAAACGTTTTCATTTTACACCAAAATCCTTGTCTTTATACTTGATCACATTTACCAAACAGCTCCCAGCTAAGAAGTTTGAAGCTGCTATTTTGATTAGACTGATTATGTAACAAAAATGGAGTCAGAAGTGGGATGTTTGTTATCTCACCACAGGTGTTCAAGGAGGACGCTACAGGGTTCTTCTCTCAGAAGGTGGCTGAGAGCGTGGGTCTCCAGACCGTACACGAGCTCAGGTACGAGGACTACACCTCCCCCGACACGGGTGAGGTCATCTTCAAGACCAAGAAACCCCACGAATCTCTCAAGATCATGGTGAAGATCCTGCAGTGACCAACAGGCCATGGTTTGGATACTCGGGGCATTTCTAAACAGCGGCAGGAATGTGGAGGAAAGAGGTAGATAGATTCCGTATGGGTGTGTATTTTATACGTAGGATCAAAAGGCGGTGGTGTTACTAAATCATTTTAACAATGGACTTTCTGAAGAGTAAGAAGGATGGAAAGAATCTCACTTCTTGGTCGGGAATGGACCGCAATAGGTCTCAGTATTTAAGTAAAGACTCAAAAACGCTTACTTCTTAATGCTTTCTTTTGTCAACTGTCTGAATAAACAATGTCGGTTCAGTATTTGATGTGATTCCACAGTCATTTTTTTTTAAATTTTCATGCTATTTCAAATTTAAGTCATTAGTATTTTTCCCAAACTGACAGTGTTTTATAGTAGCAGTTGGTTCATTATCAAATAACTGTATGATACACTCAAGAGTTTTTATTTAATATTACTATTAAATCGTTAAAAACAGAGATTATTAACGATTTAATCTAATAGAGGAGACATTTTATTTAATTAAGATAAAATTCATACAAGCAAGGGAATTTGCAGATATAGGCCTATTCCCTTTAGACTTCTGATTAAAATTCTATAAATTCCCCCCCCTCTGCCGCCCCCCCCCCCAAAAAAAAGTTGTGCTCAAGTCACAATCTTGGAAAATGGCAAAAATGAACGAATGATTCTCTCAAAACTTTGTAAAAGTAAATAGATACCAACAGTTTTGATTGGAAATCCCTTTTGAGCTCCCACATAAACTCAAACTATCACAAAGCTGCATGTTTGGTCAAAATAAGATCATTAAAGCCTTGTCCACAGACTCCATATCCGTTAAGTTATTACCGGTCCGTACTGCATAACGACCTTTAATATTTTCAATCGCAGCTACACAGTTCGTATCCTAATCACGTGACCATACCAACCAATAATAAGGTGAGTAACATTGTTCAATACACACTTCTAAATAAAATCGTCTATAGCAAGTAATGTGATCTGTGGTAGTAAAAAGCAAGTGCTCGAAATTTCAGTGAATCAATATTCAGTCAGAAGAAAATACCGTAAAATATAATATATTTTTGAGAACTATACCAGAAATGTAGGCTAAATGGAATCACAAGAAATACGTTTAGTTTTTTTTACAATCACCTAGTTATCATATTTACTATAACTTGAAAATTAATAAAACATATATAGGCCTACCAGTATTCTGAATGTAAGCAAAGCAAATAATAATTATTGTCTTTTTAATATTATTTAATGCATCATTTATGTTATATGTATATCTAGTATACGAATATAGTATACTACAAACATTTAAATGCTATTTTTTACTACCACACTTATAATTCGTGTAGACACCACGCTTTCTGAGAACTTGGTATTTCCCAGAAAATGGATTCCGAACGGTCTGGATTCCCACAGCTTATAGATTTTCAGAAATATATTACTGACTATTACTGGTAGAACGATCATTTCATTATGTTTATGTTTCTTTATAAACGGATTCTTTCACTCGGATTGCTGCTTTAATTTCTATGCGTGAGCACATATTTTCTTAACTGTTATTGGTAGTCCGTGTGAACTCAGTCGTAGAAAGTTAAAGCTGACCCAACATCTACGGAGTCATAGATAATAAGGACTTACGGACAATAACTGTGCGGCCAGACCCATCTGCTACTATAGTATCGATCTCGTATGGACCACTAAGTATCTTACGGACACTGAGTCTGTATTCCAGGCTTAACACATTAAGGTAAAATCGAATATGTTGTAAGCCTAGTATGCACTTTGAAACAGTTTACGAGATTGTAGCACCGCGTCTTACTACCCGTTTGGCTTTTACGCCTTAGTACTAATTACGCTAATGAGTTAGGAATTGGGATGGTTGAATTTAGAGGAAGTGAACCCACATTTGTGTGGAAGGAGAGTGGAAAACAAGTAAGGAAAAATCCACAGTTCACCCGGCCGAGATTCGAACAACAATATCCCCGTTCTCGGCAGTCTAGATCAACACGAAACTAGCGTGTTAGCTAAATACGCCACCAAGGTGGGTAACAGTTTACGAACATTTTGTTTGCAAACAAATACAAATGTTTTGTTTCCTAAATGTTTTTATCGTTTTTAGAAAACAATTTGGGGTATGTCTGCAAATTGTTAGCAAACGGCTTAAAATGAGTATGCGTGTTTCCTTTGCGTTGCCCAAAGAAGAAACAATGTTTCTTGTCATACATTTCAACTGGGCTACAAGAAACAAAGTTTGCGTGTCTGGAAGTTTTTACAAACATAGTTGAAAACAAACAACGTGGGTCAGACTAATTCTGCTGTCCACACAGCACACAGAGCACATCAGTTCATGATTTTACTGTTTTGTTCTAGTTCTCCATAATTTGGACAGCTGACCAAACTCGATAAAAATATTTATCACCAATACAGTATTGTGGGATGTGATGTTTTAAGACTATAAAAATCGTATAAAAAATTAAATGTTTTAATGAAATGGATGAAAGGTTCTCATTTAGTGCTTATGAAGTTGAAAAAAAATAATTAAGTTTCTTTGTGTGCAGTTTTGTAGAAAGCATAGGAATTATTTGAAATAAAACAAAATGGACGGGAAACAATGTTTGTTTAAATGTTTGCAAACAGTATGGCAAACCATTTGATTCCCGTGTTTGTAAACTGTTTCGTAATGTTCGTCTGCAGCAGGAAGCATTCCAGAAAGTTCGACAGTTTCCAAACAAAGTTTACAATGTTGCTGAGTGAGTGCTAGGTTTTAAGACACATCTAGCATTCAAGTTGGTATGGACAAAATGTTTGAACTGTTAATTATTATAGCGCGCTTGCGGGCTAACGCCATGGAGTTTATTTAAAGTTTTTATTTCATTCGGAGATTCAACTCGCATTGGTACCCAGACTCAAACTAGGAATTAACAATTATTACTTTGCAATTTTTCAAGATAAACATGAGTATGTTTATGTTCTAAAAATGTGTAATATTGGATAAACCTTGGATCAGATATTTATTAATAGTTTCTAATTTTTATACGGGTGGATTGTAATTTAAATCAGGTACCGTAAAATAAATAATGATAGTTTTCCTAAATCAGTTTTTTTTTAAATTTAGCACCGCGTCTTACTAACCGTTCGCGTTATACTCTTAAGTACTAATTACACTAACGGATTAGGAATTGGGAAGGTTGAATTTAAAGGAAGTGAACCTGCATTTGCGTGGAGGGAGAGGGAAAACCAATTTAGGAAAAACCACTTCCGTTCACCAGACCGAGATTCAAGCCTCGATCTCTCTGTCCTCGGTGGTTTAGCTTAACACGACTGACGCGTTAGCTAACTACGCCACCGAGGCGGGTTAAAAATCATGTTTGACTTAGTAAAATAATAACTTATGTGTTATTCTGTAACAAATTAATTTTTTGTTTATATGTATTTTTATAATCTTTTGTGATATGATTGATTGGTTGATGTATAGTTAATTTAAAATCATGGAGCTGCTTGGGGCTCAAACATGTGTTTCTTTAGAATCGACTCTACGATATTTAGGATTGGTTCAAACAAGACCTTCTTCAATACTCAAACCTTAATACACCTATCGATTGCAGTCAAAATGGTGTTGATATCGGTTGGTTGTAATTGGAAACACGTGGCCGTACCCGGTAAACTTGATAGTTTCTGCTTTGTCACTTTCGTTAAGTTAGTGTAGTTTGTATGTTTAAATCTTATTTTTCTGTGTTTTAAAAGTGGTAATAACTGTTATAATGGGTCGGTCGTGTTGGGTACCTAGATGTAGATTCAATTACGGTGCTACAGATACTTCAGCATTTAGACTCCCTAAAGATAAAGTTCTGAGAAAGTAGTTGATTAAATGTATCTATCGTGATAAATTTGTAGTGATGTATAATACATTAGTGTGTATTAAACATTTCGTGGGCAAATCTATCATTAGAGGATGCATTTCCTGTGGCTAATGGTGAATCAATAACTGTTCCCCGTAAAAAAACCAAACTTTCGGGATGATGCCTACCCTTGTATATTTTTAAGTCAACTTTCATATCTCAGTGTGAAGGTCCCTAAGAATAGAAAAGATCAGCCGCTCGTGCAGAAATTTTATTAGTTAGAAAAGAAAAGGATTTTAGAAAATGGTGTGACAAATACGTCATTTCTAATTTTTTTAAATTTTAAAGTGAAGTTATAAAAAGAGAAACTAAACCATATATTCTGGTAATGAATGAAGCCTATGTTATTTTTATTAAAGTAAACGACAAGACATCGACTGACATTCCATCTTTTATTGTAAATTTTAAAATTACTAATGATTTGGGTGTTAAAGTTTTCTATAAAAAAATGTGTTTGCCTCCAGAAAATTTCAAAAGTATCTTGGAATCAGAAGGCCAAGATGATCTGAAGTGTGATAGATGGACTAAATTAGACAATTTGCTAGGTCATCTTTAGAGTTTTATTGATGAGATCTTTGAGATTAATGATGGGTTAAGCTTCTAATAAACTTCTTGAAAGAAGCATTAAATTCAAATAGTTTTTATGCAGGAAAGACTATTAAAATAAATAAAAATTCTGGAACAATTAGAGCTGTCACTCGTGAAACAAATAAAATATTCCCCAGATATGTTGATCTGGGCTGCAACTATATCTTATTCATTTCCTGATGTATATCAATTTATAAGAGATACATATGTTTTGAATTTACCACATCGCGTTTATTTGAAACAGTTATTAGGTAGAATTGGCCCCATTAGCGCAGGTATAGGAGCTTCACATAAATCATTTTGGAAAAAAAAAGTAAGTTGCTTCAGAGTCGGGACAAAGTGGTGTCTGTTATGTTAGATGGAATTTATCTTAATAATAAAATAACACATAAAGAAGAAAAGATATTGGGAATGGCATAAAACGGTGTGGATGTAGATGCACCCACGACTATGCAACTATTTATGTCTTCGTCTTTGTCGTCGATTGAATTATTGAATATGATGAATTAACTTGGGTTTCATGTTGTATGTTTAGTTTCTGACAATAAATAGAAATCGGTTTGAACTATTGTGTGGTGGTAATCTTAAAAATCGTGTACCAAATCCAAATAGTCCTCCAAGGCCAATTTTTCTTGTTTTTGAAACTGTTCATATTCTGAAGTGCATCCGTAATAACTGGTGGAACAGATGTAATGAAACACTTACTATACCAAATGTGGAACAGGTGTTTTCTATTTTAGATACTCTGTCAAATATTGATGAAGGCAAAAGCGTTGTGTGTGAATATACAACAACTGAGGCAAAATTTTCAGATCTTAGAGATTTATTTCGGCCAGAAAAAAATATGTTGCTAAAACACGCACCAAGCTTATTTAGAAAAGATCTATACCCTACGTCTATTGAGCGTCAGAATGTCTACTTAACTGTTAATATTTTAGATTTAAAGAATATAAGGGATCTTGAAACAATGAAAAACCAAGATAGGTATTTATGTCAGGGATGGAACTGGCCAATTTTTAAAATTATTTGCTAAGTGGTGGACAATTGGTAATATTAAACACCCAATGAAGAGGAATTCATCAGAAATGTTGATGCTACTCCAATTACTGGCATTAATGATTCAAAACTGGTGTTCCTTCACAATTTACGAGCTAATTTAGATATCGGGCACTTATCGGATACAGAAGAAAAACTTACTAATGATACGTGCTATGACCCCCACCATTCGATCAGTAGTTGAGTTATGCAAATATGTATTTAATGCGTAAGGCTGGACCTAAATTCTGACTGCCAAATCACAGACTATAGTTTAGAAATAATATTTGGTTCCTGTAAAAGACTGAGTGGCTGTAGCTACAATGTCTCCACAGAACAGGTTCTTGATTCTGAAAGGAAACTGAGGGCATTGAGTGTACTAAAACACAAATCATCTAAATTTGGAGAAATACAATTGAATAATTTTACTACGATAGTTCAAAAAGGTAGCAAGGAAACTGTTGCAGATAATCTGGAGTATCTAAATCCTGCAATATATTGCATGTATCAAGTTCCAGTTCATCCCGAAACACAGAAAATTCTGGCATTTATTGCAAGTTACACCAGCAAGAAAGTGATTTAAATATTGAATAAACATGGGAACTGTAATGAATGTTGGTCAATGTTACAGTCCAATGAAGAAATGCATTTGGTTTGTGATAAAGAAGTTTTTTCCTATTTCACCGAACTTAATCGTGATGGGCTGAAATATCCTTCTCCCTCTGTGATTACCCTTTGTTCAAAGGTTTATGCGTTATTTCAAACCTTGCTCAGCAGTGAATATGAACCTGAATTTATAAAACTAAGCAATCAGTGAGATGCAATCATAACATTGGGGATTCAGATTTGTGAAATCAGTGTTAGTGGTCTTGAAAAACTATTCAGGTGTGGCGAGTCTCTGAAAGTATTAGTAAAAAATTGCGTAAGAGTAATAAGTAATATTTTCATTAACAATTAGACCAAAATGTTAAATGAAAAGAACATTTCCAAAGATTTGTCTAAAAAGCTTAGCGGGAAAAGAAAGGACTCGTGTGATCACGGACTTTGTGAGAAAGTGAAGAAGCGTTAGCAGTTGAAATTCAGCAAGTAGGCATCAACCCCTTGTGATCCATCAGGTAGGACCTAGGGTACATTAGCATTTTTTATTTTTTGCCAATAGGCCCTATGTGTTTTAATTAATAGTTTGTGCTTGATCTATTGACGATGCTATATTTAGTATTGATAATTCTCTATACAGTAGGTGCACTCTATTTAATTACATTCCTTCTAGGTATCTGGTATTATGACTGATTTTAAACATTATCTTATGTAATTGTGATTGGTTAGAATAACTTAATTAGTACAAAATATATCATATACATCTCCATTAGTTTAAATTTAAATGCATCAAGAGTATGCATTTAAAGAACGCAAAATAGTTTGTTATAGCAGAACCACTGAGTGTATATATATATATATATAAAATATTGAGTATTATAATATATATATAGTGAATATATAATATATAAATAATACATTATGAAATATGATAAATATATACATAAGTATATAATAACTATTGAGTATTTTATTATACATTATATATACTTAATGGCAAACAGTATTTTGTTTTCATTCAACCTATACGGCGGCCATGTTTATCATGCATTAAGGTCTGAGTATTGTAGATGATCTTGATTATGCACCAAATAAATACTAGATGGACTACTTTTGATGACGTTTAATATAATTTTACACTTTCAAAGAAACCTTTACATGTTCCAGAAATAAAAATATTCAACACAAACCTTTTTTTTTTACTTAAAGGGAAAGCCTAACAAATATTTTTCGATAATCAACCTTTAATTTGACAAATTAATCATCTCCCCGTTCTTGGTACGTCTAGTACGGTCAATGGGGTCAACTCTGACAAGGAAGACCAGTTCAATACCGACAGACTGCATTTAGGAGGGTATGTCCACATTGTAGTTTTCTATCCCCCATCTATTGTACCGGCCCGCACCGCCCCTGCCTTCTCTCCTCTATTCATTATTATTAATTAAAAATTAAAGTTAAAGCTATTGAAAAGAATAAAATTAAACTAGAATAAAAATCAGAATTAAAACATCCAAAACAAAATATAGTGCGCCGAAATATTAAACTGAAAAACCACAAAATAGAAATATATTATGTTTAATGAATAGAGGTTATGAAGGTTGTCAGATTCTACAATAAAGACAGATATATTTAAAAGTTGATATAACTATAAGGTTTATTTAAAATGGGGAAGGGGGCATCACAGAACCTCAAACACATAAACATATCTACAATTCAAATTCGCGAAAAATTCCCTTAATGAAGTAAAGAGTTGAAAACATAAAAAAATATATATTAAAATGTGTGTTGCACAAGCCGAATATAATTATTATCTAAGACAAAAACTGAATAATAGAATAGGTTACAAGGTTTAGAACCACCCTAAATAGGATTGATCCTTCAAGCCTACAATCAGTAGAGGATTAAAAAAAAGGCAATGTAATATAATGAAGTGAAAGGGGAAGGGGAGTAAAAAAAGGAAATTTGCCTATTATTCAACAAAAGTGGATTACAGGTAAATCCTGACTCTAAGTTGTTTTTGGACCTACTTGACATTTATAGAACGCTCACAAAGAGAAAATCGAGAATACTTACAAAAAATACAATAAAAAATAAAATCGTATCGCTACATCTGCGAACATAATCCATTAATGGGACAAATATATTTTAAGTTACATAAGGTATACAAATTACATTAAATTTACAAACCAAATATAAATATATTTCTATTTGGCGATTTCCTAGGCCATGTTAACAAAAAGGCAAAAACAAACGTGGAATAATCTACATTTTTGAAAGTTCAAACCAAAACACCTTACACTTGCAAATAAAGGAGAAATACAGTACATATCTTTACCGTAGGCCTACAATATAATAGTTGGTGGTCAGAAGCAAAGGGGGAGGAGGATAGTAGAATCCATGGATGTATCCGAATAGTCCCTTGTCGGACCCTTGAGTTTTAAACTTGATCTTACACTTATCACGCTGTTCATAAAGAAGACTGCATCAAACTATTCGAACGGCAATAACCTTATTTAAAATGGCGTAAAACGGAAGTCAGAGCTCTAGCAGACGAAACGATAATACTAAAACAATTTCCGGTCAAAACCCGCAACCGACAACATGAGAACAGCACACAGCTGGAACCTTCGTATCCATGGTTACCAAGATCTCGAGAAAACTGCATAGATATCGTCCGCGACTAATCGGACAGATCAACACTGGGTCACGTGATTGACAATACAATTATCAAGGGCACGAGTTCAAGGCGACAGTGTGGTATTTTGGCAATCTAAGAGGAAAAAATTATTTAAGTAAAAGTATAATATCTTTCATTGTTTTTTAGGGCTATTTATTATTCATAAAATACACAAAGGAGAGTATATGTACCTATTTTATAGTACAACAAAAATTATACATAATTATTAAACTACACAGTTGCTTATTAAAAATTACAATTGATTAAACATGGATTGATTAGATGCTAACACTTGGCATTCAGTTTGAAATTTATATTATTATTGATTGGGCCTAATTATTGTAAAAAAAAAATCATTCAAAAGACAGCTATATGCGGAAACTTAGCATATGGGGGGATAATGGGTGTTTGTAAATGTAATAGGAAAACAGACTTATTCGCATTCACTACTGTCAGTACATTCTTCTAATAAGTCCTTTGATCTGTCATCTGAAACATCATTTATTTCTATTAGTGCTGGATTTATTTCACTTGAGGTTTCTAATAAATCTAACACTTCAGTACTGATTTTTCCATGTTTAGTTTTAGGAGTTGCACGCAAACTAGCAATAAATGGGTCTGAGGTGATGAATAACCTATTAAGTAAGTCAGTATTTGTATCAATTCTGGAAGTTTTTCTTGCAAATAATTCCCTGTATTGCTTGTTGTGTTTATTTCTTGCCTCTTGAGCTTCTTCAGAAAATTGTCCAATCGGCAAAACACAAGATGCAATAATATCCTTTCCATGGACTAATATGTTGTGTAGACTTACGGGCATTGGCTACCAAGAGTATTCTCTGAGGTATAAGTCTTGCGTATCCCTAATGTACGCATCAAACTTTTCCACATTTATTTTAAAACCACAATTTAAACTTTCTAAAATGACATGAAATCTTTTGATTATGTCTAAATTCACCCCGGTTATTTTTGACAGATTTCTCCGCATTTCTAAAAAACTCCCGAGCCGTGTTGCCATCATTAGTGTTCCCAGTTTGCTGTTTAGGCATATCTATAAGCAAACCCAACTCGATTTTGAACCTTTCTTGCACTTCTTTCTTCTTTTCAGCAACTTTTTGTTTCTTTTCTGATCCTCTAGTTTGCCATGATTTTATTTCTAAACGATAAGAAATGTGAAGAATACATTCAAATAATCTAATCCAGGAATGTAGAGGAGATAATCCAAAAGAAAGAAAATCTTTGTTCACTTCCTTTTTTGATATTGTATTCATATTGTTCATTTCGCTTGGTTTAGCTCCACACAAGTAACATGTTTGTGTTGAAGCACATGAAGTGACTGCATTACAGACCTTACCATCTATAATGCAGAATATCAGTGTAGACTTTACAGTAACATGCGTGCCATTAACAAATATTTTGGGAGACGAAATTGTTGCGATTTGTCTCTCAATTTTCCTAACCTCTGTGGATATCACGTCTACTGATTCCTTGGCAAATATAAATTTGATGGGGCGACAGTGTCTGGTCGAAGATAGAGCGGGATTTTGCCAAAGTATGGTTTTATTAGATTCCTCAGTACCTGAGTAAATTTGTATAGGTACCATAGAAATGCTAAATAAACTTTCATCGGTAAAATACTCTTCAGTAAACTTTTGCCGGTATCTATTTTGATCCGCCCCATCGCAACCCCATTTTATGATTATGTTGAGAGTACTATTCTCGGGCAAACCCAAACTCGCCATTATTTGTTTAACGTTACATAACCGTGATACTGTGTTGTCAATCAGCGATTGGAGTGGTATTTCGGCTGTTGTTTCTGTTATGGTAATTCCAGGAGGATAACATAACTGTTTAGCTTCCTTAACCTTGTAGTAAGGTGGATATAATTTACAATTTAAGTCTTTGGCTTGTCGGCGTATGAGGTTGTACTGGCGTGTTGAAAGATTGGCATCCATTATTAAAGCAAGTGCCTGATCGGCAGACAGTAAAGCTAGTTTTTGATGTAAAAACTTGCGTCCCTTTTTGAGTGTTGTACCTATTTTTGGAGATGCAAAACAGAGCTCTTTAACTAAAGCTGCGGAGTCCCTTTTCCCTTCTTTCCGTAGTTTCATTTCTGTGGCCATCAACAGTTCATCAGGGCTGGTTGAGTCAAGAAGACTTTTTACTTTTAGTGATCTAGCCTTAGGACCACAGCTACCAAAAAGCTTTTTAGGCCTACCAGGCCTGTTAATGGCACCATCTTGTGTTGAAGTACTTCGGAAAGCTTGAAACACAACCTCAGGAAATGTAATATCTCCTTGAAGCCAGGACAAATAGTCATTCAGGAACCGCTCTCTATGTCTTGCCACTTTATCCCATCTCTTTTCAATTTTTTGACAAAAACTCCTTATTGTTGCTTTAATACTTTTTAGAGCAGTTTTATAAAACGATTAGTTGTTCAATTCTTGCAAAATAAAAGCTAAAATGGCTTCTAATCTCGAATTCTTCGAATTTTCCACCCTTATGTAAAATAAGGATTTACGAGTAATTGGCGGATTCATTCTGTAAATAATGAAAAAAAATTTAGTGCGCAAATTTGCGCAAATCTTTTTTTATGTTTTGAATATATGAAAGAACTAGCTTTAATATGTGTATAGCAGTCACGCTGTATAAAGTGGTATAATATACTGAAACCTACTTATAATAAAAATATAGCTTTTATATTAAGTGAAAATTACTCACGTTTTCAAAAGTTGCCTCTGGGTCAGTAAAATATAATTTTTAAAAAATAAATCACTAAATAATAAGTTAAAACAATGAAAATAATAACTCTAATATGTATATACCACTGGATAACACGGAGGATGTACACCGGTCTAGCGAACTTAAAGGACTGAACAGAGTGAGTTTGAGCTGCGCATGACAAGTGAAAGTATAGACCTGTTCGGGCAAGTTTCAGCATTATGCCGCGCACTTCTTGAGGAACCAAATCACGCAGACACACACTAGGGATGTTCTATTATTGAATACAAACATAGTTTCACTCTTTTGGTTCAATTGAAAAATTGATTTTTTTCCAGCTAGATTGCTGAAATATCACACTGTGCGACGCCTCATAAGTAAACGATTCGGATAAAGCCTCAAGAAAACTTAAATTCCAGAAATGAGGGATGGAAACTTCTACAAGATACAATGCGGTAAAAGGTCATTATCACTTGATACCAATTACAATCATTGGGAGTTTAGGCGTGCAAAAATGATCGAATCAACACCGTTTGATACTAAAAAATAAGAACAACAGTTATTCGCACGAGAAATAGTTGGTCACAGATCACGTTAGTCTACTTAGTTATAACAAACACACACAGAACGATGGACAATGTTTAATTTCGCCAACAGGTCGCGCCACCAAGTCAGAGATATCCAATGGTTACATCACTTTGTAAGTCACATTGTAGAATCTAGTTTACATATTAACCACTCGTAAATAAGAACAAGCCGTTCTGCCTTTTTTTTATATATAGGGCTAACTCAGCACACCAGGCAAATACCCGTTTACCAAGTATGATAAGCTGGGCCAGATCTAGCGCTGTATAGAGATCCCTGGGTTGGAAAAAATATTAGGCAATAGGATTAAACAAGAATATTTTTCTTTTCAATGTTTCAACAAATACATCTTTTTATTTACAAAATGAACTGCTAAATTCTAAATGTTGAAGTTATTATTTAAATAAAAAGTACTTTTAGCACAATAAATTATATTTGCTTAAAACCAAAATACTATTATATATTTAGATTGTTTTCAATTAATATTGATAAGGACCGAAAATAATGTCAAATCTTTTAAAAATAAAGATATGTTTTATTTAATAAATAAATGTGTTGTCTATAAATGACTTAAGTTTATTTTTATAAAAATTAACCAAAGAGATTTTTTATTGCAACAGTTTGTGGAGGACCTGGGGGTTAGACCCTGTCGCGTTTCCTTATATAAGGGTCTGAGGAACAAAATAGATTAATTTGTCAGAAATGTATGGGATATACCTACATACTCATCTACGTACAATATGGTTTTAGTAAGTGTGTAATGTAATTGATTTGCTCCTAAAGAATATGTGAAAGCATTAACAATAATATCGTCCTAATTTTATAAACGTATTTAATTTTATTTAAATTATGTAGTATATTAAATGGCGCTTAAAGCACTTCTTCTTCTAAGAAGGCAAAAGCCACTGATCAGTGACGTCACGCACGTGACACCAGCCAAGTCAGGTTGACAATTTAAAATAATAACTTCCTCTTCTCGAAGGTTCGAATAGAGATTTTAAAATTTAACTTGGGTCAGTTTCCGGCTCTCGGACCTTCTAGTAAAACCAAGATGTTTTTGTCTTATATTTTGTTTTTCTAAACTAAACCTTCTCGAAGCTTCCATGAGCAATGGATATATACGAAGGATGGTGCAATGTAAGGGCAGTTGGTGTCCAGTACTGCTCAGAACTCACTTGGCGACTTGGGCACTTGGCGTCTTGGCGTCCAGTACTGTTCACTACTCAGTCACTAGCACAGCTTCTGTCCACGATCCCTACAATAGGCCGCGTACATATTTCAACGACATGATCTATTTTCTCATTAAATAAACAGAGATTCAGAAATAAAAAAACATGTCAAAATAATAAGTGTGTATTAATTATAACTCTATAATTGGCGCTCGATCACGGGGCTATAAATACCATTTAACTCACAACATCAAAAAACCGGACCGATTTAATTAGTGCTCGACCACGGGGCAATTACCAGCTAATTAAACGGTGTAACTTCAATCGACGCTCAACGTGACGAACCAGATCATTTCAAGTGTTTGATAACATACTAAAATATAATGATGAATAAGTGTTGTTGTCACGATAAAAATGTCTACTTACCTTTTGGTATACCATATATGTCCCAACAATAATTAGGCCTATCATAGCAAAAGTTTATGTGTGACGAACTAAAAGATTTTTTTTTAATCTGTGTACTCCAATTTAGCTCCTAGCCAATAATTAAAGATAATATATAGAAAGCCATCCAAATAAATCCAATCCTGAAAAAGATGAGCGCTAGCTATTTTTGAATAATTAGATATTATTATGACTTCAATTAATGGACTGTGGCTAATAATATCTAATGCTTCATATTTTCATCTCACTACAATATTCTGTTCTTGACCTTATCCTATATGTGTAAATATTATGTTTACGCCATGCTTTCAAACAAACAAAATAGTCATTTAATTGATGGTAAGATGTTTGTGGAAAAACTGTGAAAAATTGTTAATAGATTTTTTTGTAATGTCGTTATTCGAAACTAGATTAATCGAAGAAATTGTGATTCTTATTAATTTCATACCTGCTGGCTGGGTACTGAAATAACTTATGATTATTACCTTGTGTATAATGAAAGTGCTCAAAACCATTAAACTACTAAATATAGTCATTTATAAGTTCACAATTGTTCGGGGGGAACCCACATAAATGATTTAGAAATACATCACTTCAAAGTTCAAGAAGTTAATGCCCACGATAGATGTTAAAAAATAAAACAATAGATATGTTTCTAAAGCACAGGTAGAACTTTCAAACACAAAGCTAATTAACCATAAAACAATTTTATTTACAAATTGTATTCTGAAATAGAATAATACAAATATTGCGCGTCTGAGCTACACCACTCGAAGTCCTATTTGAGCAAAGATTAACCAGTATTAATGTACCATTGCCCAGATGACTCCCGAATGTACAACTTGTACATTATTTCCGTGGGGGCTCTTTCCATGTCTCGATAAGATGAGGTGATGATGATAGTGAGTATGAGGGTGTGGAACCAGTAGAAGCTCTTAAATCTTTCTTAAGCCTAACCAACCAAACCTTGGTGACCTTTGGGGTGATTTTCCTTTTGGTACCCAAGGTACCAGCAGGGAATCGAACCCGGGATTCCTAGGCTCGTAGCCAGGTGCACTGACTAGGGAGCCGCTTAGTAGAATAATAAGTGTGTGTATATGTGTGTGCTCTGCCAATCTCTTGATTGTTACCTTTGATATATCTATTTTATCAATGGCATACCCATCAATCCAAAGTTTGGTTTGCAGTAGTTCTTCATTCTGATCTTTTTTTTTTTTGCTTTCCTCTCCAGTTTTTGGTAAGTCTTACAATCAATGTCCTCAATTAACCTGTCAGAGAATCGTAGTCGGGGTCTTCCTCTTCTTCTCTTCCCTTCCACATGTACTTATCATATGTGGTTGTTAGCAGTCCCTCGTGTATTAAGATGTGGAAAATCAGTATATAACTTTTTCAAGTTATCATATTCCACAGAATTCTTCTTTCCCCTATTCTTCTGGAGACTTTTTCATTACTAATTGTATCCACCCATTTCACCTCTAGTGTACAGAGCTTGTTTTCCTAAACATTTATTGTGCGGACCACATGTTCTTAAAAAAAATTATTTAGGATCCTTTTTCATAAGACAAAATTACAAACGTCCCCAGGCAGTAGTGTTAAGTTAATTTGATGTATACTCTAGTGTTGGTTCAATTTTCCTGGAGGGAGAGTAAGAAATCATTTAGAAAATAAACCCTCAGTGCAACTAACCGACCAGAATCTCAACCCCGTCATCGGCAAACCAGTTTATAAAGCTTGACGTATAGCACGTGCACTCTCTGATCAACGTCCGAAATATTTGATAGAGTTAGATTTTAGACGTTGACTTAGGAGGACATGGTTTAATTCTTGATTCATGTCGGTAAGGGGTGGTATTTTCTGTCTGCGCAATATGGTTTCACACGATACGCTAATCCATGTACTTTTAAAACAAAAAACAATAACACCGGAGTTGACATGGTTCTGAGCATTACATATTTCACACTTTTGATACGCAGGGCCTAAATAATGTATTATGTTAGTGAGATGTATTGTTTAATATATATTAACTCTTGTGCTGTTTATCTGTATTAAAATAAAATCATTTCGATCCTATTTGGTTTTAAGTATGTTCACAATATTCAAATGTGTTGTAAGAATATTGGAATATTGTTTGTTGATTTATTTTAAATGGTAATTTTCTTAAGTGAATTGATTTACACTTTACCCATAAGATGCAAAACTTTAATTATTTGATTTTCTATCCCCACTCACTATATTTGTAGGCCTGATAGTTTAAAAATACAATTTTTTACCCTTTAGATTTAAGTATGTTCACTTCATTTACCATGAATTGTAGTAGTTCTACCATGACTGATTCTTCTATGACCCTATTTTTCAAAGTAAACGAAGATTGCCTATTAATCTATTGTCTATTATGCCTAAATGTTAATAATAGCACTATTAAAAAGTATTATATTTCATGTTTGGACTCTTCTAAAATTAAAATATTGGCAATTCTAAAGGTAGTAATTTACTAGGCAAAGTAGACCTTTCAAAACTAAAGGATGTTTCTGATGTCAAACATACTTGACATTGACATCAAATTATAAATCATTTTCGATCAAAAATTAAAGTATAATAAGTTCACTTAAAGAATTCAGGAAACCTGTGCTAATATTATTGTTTGCCCATACCCCCGTAAAAATAACTAGGTACCTATATGGGTTATCTGCCTTAACTATTTTTTTTTACTAAAATTTAATTTAAACTGTGTGCATTAAAATAATATAAAACTTTCCTTCGAGAAAAAAAAAGTTGTATTCATAACTTTACAAGGCCTTTAAAAGAAAGGGGTTGGACAGTATAGTCTAATAGATAGCCTACACTTTTTTTTTCACACGTGTATACCGTAAGCTTGAAGTTACAACAGAATGTTTTGCTGTAAAAAAATGTGTGTGTGTGAGAGAGAGAGAGAGAGAGACTAGGGTAAAACTAGCCCATTTGCCTTCTGCTTTTGGGTGGCCCTGAGTGGTGATAAGTGATGATCTTATAACTTAAAGTTTTTCAGACTAATATATATAATCATATCCTATAACGAATTCCTTCTAAATATTTTTTTACTTATAAGGATATCAAAATAGTTTACAACCAAAATAATGGCACTTACTCCCCGCTGTCTTTTCCTCGACATAAATATGGTTTTATTATTATACATACTCTCCACATACCTGACGAATTTAGTTTGTATCAACAATTTTAGTGGGTATTCATTGTATTGACATCAAGGTTGATTTACTAAACAGGTTTTGAAATATTTTACTTTGGTTTCTAGCTATGTTTATAAACTAATTCATTATTGATGAATTAAAATGAGGTTGAACTGTACAATACTATTCTATTTATAGCTATTGATTGTTATACATGTAAATACACATTGTTTGTACTATAATAAATTGATATTTAGTGAGCCATCTGCACTCTCTTATTACTTTTCTTTAATCACTGCTTCTAATTGTCTGTCCAAGTTATAAGAAATTATGATAATTACTCTAATGGGGTAGTAATGAGATAGGAAGCATATGAGTAAATCCACCCACATTTGTGTGGAAGGAGAGTGGGAAACCATTCAGGAAAAACCACCTTCAGTAGACCCGACCTGGATTCGAGCCCAATTTCCCTGTATTCAGTAGGCCAGTTCAACACGGGAATGACACCTTAGACCAGTGGTTCCCAAACTTTTTGAATCGCGGAGCACTTTTCAGGAAAGAAATTCGTCATGGAGCACTATCGGTGCCTTGATGCTAAAATCACGTATTTGTATTTTTTGCTTACAGTTTTTACCTAGCTGCACTTTTAAAGTTGTTTGTTGATATTTGATCCTATAGCAAAAGCAAGAATTTCTTTCGAGTTATAAATATCTTAAATTTTGATCTAAATTTAATTTTTTCCCATTGAAAATTGGAATTTTAAATATGGTTTTCTCAAAACATCAATTGGCATAAGGGCTACGATACCTTCACCTAGTACCTACATAGGTACTTAATTGAATTACATCAGTATTCACGATAGAAACGCATGTTTAAAAATTTGAGTGTGTTAAACATAAAGTTTTACTTCACTCAAAAAGTTATGTTTTCTACTAATTTCAGAAAAATAAGGAACGTACTTAACTACATAAACTAAAAACAACAACAAACTTAAAGTAAGGCAACACATTTGATAACAAATTCAAAGTAGGTATTATTAATCCACAATATTATGTTACCCACATACATGTGGTATTTAAATCCATTTTCACCGCTACAAAAAAAAATTACTTGACATAAAAAAAGAACGATAAAATAAAGGCCCCAACTTAGATTCTAATGATAGGGATAGAATTGTTTTGATTTGCTTAATATGGCTATATCTGGTTAAATATGAAACATCCGCAACCGAATATCTGGTTTTGCCTTGAGGCGGGATCTATATTTTGCTTTAGTAACCACATAGGCAGAGAACCCTGATTCACATAAGTAAGTTGTTGCAAAGGGCAGAAGGAGGCTTTTCACTTTATCTGACAAAACTTCAAATTTGTCTCTTAGCTGACACCAAAATTATGATAGTGAAATCTTAGTTGCAAAAATCTCTTTTATCACAGAATCTAATATCAAATCAATCAAGCATTCATATTGCTGCAATGTCAGACAGAGTGGATTTTCCAACACAACCCAAAAGTTTTTATGTTTTAATTTCTTTCGTGGAGTTCTTTCAGAAAATAGCAGTTGAAACTATAAATAACACTGCACTGTGACTTGACTTGTGACTGACTGAACTGCAACTAACTGAAGGTGCGAAGAAATTTGAGGTTTTAATATGCAATGGAAACTTTCCAGAACATTCTGAAAAGGTGTCGAAGCTAACAATCGTGCCTGAAAGCGCGGCGTCTCACAGAGATGGTGTTAACTGGCACCTTCTAGTGTCTCTGTCTGGTTTTACCGCGTGAAGTATTTATTCTTCACCAACATTCTCGATGTTTTACATGATTCCAAGAAGATGTGAGTGGGCAAAGATGACTGAGGTGATGCATGACATGCACTTTGGCTTTTTAATACTTGCTATCTACACTGTTTTACAGCACCCTGCAGGAGCTAAATAATTTCTACCCAATACTTACATATACACATTTCATGGCCACACAAATTCACAGTTTTGAGATCTTGTCACATTTATCTTATTAATTCTCCTTTCGAATAATTTTGCGGAGCACTTTGAGATAGTTCGCGGAGCACTTTGAGATAGTTCGCGGAGCACTTTGAGATAGTTCGCGGAGCACTTTGAAATAGTTCGCGGAGCACTTTGAGATAGTACGCGGAGCACTTTGAAATAGTTCGCGGAGCACTTTGAGATAGTTCGCGGAGCACCAAGAGCTCCACGAAGCACACTTTGGGAACCGCTGCCTTAGACCATTCTGCCACTGAAGCGGGTCTCTCCTTATTTCTATACTAGTTGTTAATAATATCAACTACACTACTTTTTATTATTTATATATCTGAGTTTATAGCTAACTGAAATTGAGAAAAGTTTTGTTGAAACCGTTTATCTCTATAATATAACTGAAATATAACTATATGAACATCTTATGCAAAAAATCTAGAGCTGTCGTCTACACATCATTATGCAGGAGGGAAAAACCATTTCTGGTATCTCTTTCTCTCCTACACACAGTCAAGGCAATGTAAAGTTTTGACATCGTTCTCTAATTTGTATGAATATATTAAATACATCAATATATGTGATAGTTAAATGAAAAAATGTGTTAATAAAATGTTTGAACAACATAACTAAGTTCAAATCTCATGACTTGTTTCTTTAAATAAATTTATGTAGACTAATATTTACCAAGATTTTGAAAGGTAGGCCATTCTTAGTACAAGCAACAAGCGTGTATTATAATTTTAGTAAGATAAAAGACCTTCCAGAGGGGACTTAATACTACTGTTCTAAAGGCTGTCTATCCTACCAAAATACTATTATACATTTAAATTTTGGAAATAAATAAGGCCTTCCAAAACGGGCTTCCTACCAAAATTTGGGTGTAGTCAGGCACCGTGCGTTAATGTATGTGGAGCTGGTAGTGATAGAATCTGGCTTGAAACACTTGCATAAAGATGATTGCTGAAACACATAACTAATCAAAGCATATTATTTATTAATGTTCTAAATATGTTTGAGCTTTGTTTAAATATTGTGTTAATTTTGATACAACGACTAAAGTAGCGTAAAATGCGTCACAGTATGAAATAAAAGCTGTTGTAATTTGTAATGCTCAAATCGACATTGAAACACTAATAAAGACATAACTTTAATATTTTCCTTGATAAGAATGAAGTGAGGAAAAACTAAAAAAGTGGGTTCAAATGGGTAACACAAATAATTATAATATACGTAGTAGATCTGTTATTACTATATATTTTTCCTAGCTTTTCCTCGAGTATATGTAAAGCTAATAACTATGTCAAGAAACCAATAATTCATTTCAATAGTTTAAGCTATATTAGCAAACTAAATTAAAATTCTTTATACATTAACCTTCGTAATCCCTAAAAGACGAGTTCTAATCATTATGGCTCTTTGAAATGTCATCTTTGTACCGTGTATTTTTGACAAACTAATTACTAGATTATCTCAGGTTTTGTTGTTGCTGATTTGTAAATCTTCATCTAGTACGGACAAACGGTAAATAATCAAGGTACATCTATTATTTAACATCAGTAGGACCTTGCTAGTAGAGTATATATAGTCTTCTAGACTCATATTGGTTTATGCTTGCTCCCCATTGAGTTGCTTGGTTTTCAGTCTTGTTTCATTACTTAGTTTTTAACCTGTGGACTATAATACTCCAACCAATGAGAGGCTAGGTCCTAGTGGGAGAGAGAGGAATAGAAAGGGGAGGAGATGGAGCCAACATTTTAACATCCGGATCTTCCCACCACAACACAACCCAGATGGATCGAGTGTGTGTGTGTGGGAGAGCGATGGCGTGGCATGAAGAGTGCCTAGGAGTCCCGCCCTTTGGTTCTGGAGAGTTGTCTCTGCGTATCGTTCATTGTTAACTCGAGGCGTCATCCCACGTCTTTTCAGAACAACAATTACAGTTGAACATAGTAAATAATTCTACAGGATAGCCGGGACCTATCCCAACTATTTAAGGGCTGAGGAGGGTATTTATATTTGGAGGTCCTCGACTAGGACAGCACGGGACAATAGAGCCGCACCCTCTCATTGTAGAAATTAATTAGAATGGGGGTGGGGGAGAGCCGGGAGAGGACAAAAACAAATTAAAAGTGTTGGACCTCGATACAATAAACTCTATGAGAAAGATTTCATTGTATTGCGAAAACTGACTTTTTTAGTAAATTGACATCAGCTGTTTAATTGTCCAAATCAGCTAATTTCAACCTGAGCAAAGTGTCAAAATTGACTTTCAGCAAAATAAAACAAATTTCTTACAACACTCAAAAAAGTCAAATCAGTCAAAACAGTCAAATCAGTCCAAATAGTCAACTCAGTCGAATTAGTTGAATTAGTCAAATTAGACGAAACATCCGGAAAAAACTAAAATACTTGGAAGTCTGAAAAGTCAGAAAATATCGAAACGTCTGAAAAAACAAAAAAAAAAAGTCCTAGAAGGGTTCAAAATGTTGACTTAATCACATCGATCATCAATTGCCAAAGTGCCAAAATCTACTTTCACGAATTTGACAGCAGCTGTCAAAGAACCCAAAAGATTTGAGTTGGCCTTTAGACCTTACGGGGTAAGGTCTCTAATTCACTTACTAAATAACTCATCGCCGTAGTTCCCCAAGCTCTGGCCCTGTAAACTTAAAATTTGACGTGAAGGTTCCGTTTAGGCCCTAGGCAAGAGAAAAGTGAGACTTTTGCGAGGTTTGACCTTAAAGATGTAAAAGGGGGGTTATAAATTTCAAAACTAGCTAATGTATATTTTGAACCAATAAACACATAGTCTCGAAATTTAAAATGAAGGTTCCTTTTTAGGATTGGGTTAGAATTTTTTAGGGTAGTTCAAATTTAATTTAATAAGAGGGTGGTGAGTGGCAAAAAGGTGTGTGACTCACTGACTCACTTATCTCCTAGACTAATAAACTTGAACTTTTTCTTGGCATGGATGTAGCGGGATTGTCACATATAACCAGAAAAATATAAAATTGGGAAACTACAAACTGGGGCTTTTGTACCTATAATTTTTTTTAATGAGATAAAATTTAAAAATTTGCAGGCAGGTAGAGAGACAACTTCAGATAAACCAATATATCTAAAAAAATTGAAATCTCTAAGAATAAATGGGAGAAAATGAGTTGGGGGTTCAGCATTTAAAAACTAATAGTAAACAACTACTTCCGAGTGCGGTAGAAAACTGAAATGTTGCAAGCAGGTAAAAACATCACTTCGAATATATAATTAGGGCAAAAAATGTTGAATTTTTACTAGGACTTTGGAAAAAGGGGGAAGGGAACACTTAACAGAAAAAAAACAATTTTAGGTGTGTTAAATAATATAAATTTGGCAACCAGGTATAAGTACAACTCCGGATAGTTTGACGTGTCTTAAAATTCAAAATTTCTATGGAATTTGAATGGAAAATGGAAGAAGAGTTTACATTTTCCAAAATTAATAGAAACAACTACTTTCCCATGTGGTATAGAGCTTAAATTCGGCAGGAGGTCTAAAGAATACTACAAATAACTATAAAAAAAACTTATGAATTTAAATGGAAAAAGTAGGGGTGGATTGGAGAAAGGTTAGGGAAATAAAACACCTTATAGCTGAGGTAAAAAAAAATAAATTTTCAAGAAACTTAAGGGGATTACTTTAGTAATAAAGTACATTTTAATTATTATATACTATTTAAAAAGGGGGCTGGTGAATTTTTTTTCTATTTCCCGAAACTAAAATAATCAATTACTTTTCAATATGATAGAAGATTAAAATAAATCAGGCAGGTATAGGAACCACACCAATCCTTAGATTTCAAAATTAACAAGTAGTAAATTGGAAAGTGGGGG